>JAJOOR010022748.1:0-13803 GCA_036250505.1 Solanum acaule | reverse complement strand
GCGAGAGATGAGAAGGAAAAAGAGAGTGGGACAAAGAAAGGGAGGGTGATGAGAGAGTCGAGAGAGATTTGCTATAAAACCCTAAGTATAGATATATTAGGTAATATTTTAAAACTATAGCTATATATTATAAATATAGTAGCTATGTTTGATTAGATACGTAAATTTCCAACAAGAATATAATGACTTCAAGGCTAAAAAAACCTTTAAGGTTGAACTCATAGAGTTAAAATTTTGAATCTATCTTTGAACAAACAATGCCTCAGAAATTGAGACAGATATATATTAATCAATGCACTCATATACTTCAAATTCAGGTCATTTGCACCTTTATCCCTATTTTGTGGTTGTCTTTAATTTTTGCCCCTCAAGGCAAATAATTTTTTCGCGGGACATGCTTATATTTTTCACATCATAGTATTCAACAAGTTATACGCCACACCTTTAAAGAATTTATGACCTGCTAGACAATTGCTAAGGAAGAAAATTAAAGACCAATTCATTTGAAGGACTAACCGCACGATTAAATGTTTAAATTATGAATTTGCAAATATGAAGTAAATATAATAGTACCTTGTTATCAACATAGGTGGCCCAAAATCTGGCGATGGCACAATCATAGGGATCAGAAGGAAGAATAATCTGGCCATGTCTCATCAATGTATTGGAGAATGACTAGGGACTCACACATGGACTTATCACCATGCATTAGAATTGGGATTTTCTTATGGATTGGGTTGGATTGAAGAAGAAGTTCACTTTTATTATTAAAATTATCCTCTACAATGAATTCATAGTCTAGAGACTTTATGTTAAGGGCTATTTCAACTCAATTTGAGAATGGACTTGTACTTGTACCAAGAACCTTAATGTTAGTAATTGCTTCCATATTGACTAATTCTTGTTAATGACTTATATGATTGATTGTTGTAATGAAACACTAAAGTAAGTGTACTTGTTATGATTGGATAACTTTGATGACTTTGATTAGAATATATCTTTGTCAACTTGGAAATAGCATTTGGACTACAAGTCTTGTGGTGTCGACAGATACAATGTTGATGATGTTATTAACTTTGACAAAAAGAAAAAAGACACGTACAAAGAACAAGGAGCAAAAAGATAATCAATAATAAAAAATTGTATGTGGTTCAAACTCTTCAAAAATGTTTTCGCATTCGTATCAAATTCTTTGAAAATGCATTATTTTTAGAGTAGCCATACACACCTATTAATATTTTCAAAGAATTCGAGCAATACAGACAAAAATCACCATCAAACTGTGCATGCATCACAAAATTTTCCCTCAAAAAATGTTGAATTGTACCATATTGATTGAGAGAATGGGTTGTTGAGTTCTTGTGTGATATTTGACAATTCTTTGCTCATAAGCTAATTTTGAAATTGAGTTAGTCTCACGGTCCATTTTCTTTTTAAAAAAAGACCAAAAAATCCTTTATTTTCATTTGTTCTTCTATAAAGGCTAATAAAATTTTCTTCTTCATTTTGTTTTCCGTCTTTTTTATTGATCGTATTTCTTCTTCTTCTTCTTCTTCTTCATCTCTCCAATATGAGAGTAAATATCTTTTGCAAAAATGGGCATCCCACGACGATAAAAAGAGAGCAACTTTCACATATAGCAAACATAAAAATCATATTTATATGCTATAGCTATAGTTTGCATAATTGTGCTCCATAGCAAACATAAATATGTATATTTCACTATACATATACAAAAGAAAGCAGTTGTATATAATCTGTTTCTGTTTCGGTAACATATACAAAAGATCAATTGTATAATCTGTGTTTGTATAAAGCGAGAAAGAGAGAAAGGCAAAAGAGAACTGGGCAGGGGAATATTTGTATTGTATAATTATAAGTGTATAGGACGAATATATATGTATTTGCATGTGTATATATAATTTTCTCTCGCTTTATACAAACAAAAACGCAATTTATACATTTTTGTTTGTATAAGCGAGAGAGGCGAGGGAGAGACTGGCGAGCGAGATTTGGGAGAGTGCTAGCGAGATCTGGGAGAGGGGAACGAAAATATATGTATATATACAATTTTCTCTCGCTTTATACAAACACAAACACATTTTATACATTTGCATTTGTATAAAAAGCGAGAGGCGAAATAGCAACAGTTTGCTATGGGGTACAATTAAATCAAACTATATTTATAGCATTTAATTTGAATTAATAATTTGCTATTATATACAATTTTCCCATAAAAATACCAACAACAAATAATTATCCAAAATGGCTTTATGCAACAAATTTCACACACAAAAAATAATCAATAAAAGAGAGATTGAGTGAAGAAGAGGTGATAGTCAAAATTAGGGGGTTAATGGAACAATTTGGTGGGTTATTTTAAAAAAATTATACCGTCTCAATTTTTCAGATATTTTATATTGTATAATTAAATTATATTTTTTAAAACCATCCCAATCATGTCGAATCCTCTTTGGTATCGGTACAGTTTGGTTAATTTTCGACTTTTTTTTTTAAACTTTTAAAGTATCACCTCAAAATACACCATTATTAAAATATTTCATTCTCAAGTGTGTTCTTGAAGAAGCACTTCAATTCTTAACCAATAAACTAAAGAATGTAAAACCTTGTTACCGTATTGTTTGATCTTAAGTGTTTGCATAGGTTTTGCCATATTGTTTGATGACTTCTATAATAGTATTTTTATTTAAATCTAATTACTTAAAGGCTAATTAAAGGACAAAGGCCCAAAGTCGTCACCAAAACTCTAGGACCTAGGTTATATTTATATATATTTGAAAAATAAACATTCTAGTTATTCGGTCCGATTCGGAATTTTTTTGATTTTTTATAAAATAAAAAAACCATCCCAGTTCGGTACGGTTATACACTTAAATAAAAGTCCATGATTTTATTTAAAAATGATACAAATTGATTCGATACAGTTCAGTTCGGTTGGTTCGATTTTCCATATGATTTTGACACCCCTAGTCAAAATCACCTTTTGAATTGGAAAAGGTCCCAATTATACCCTTTTAATTTTTGACCTAACAATTTATTTAGAATAAACTATCTTATTAGACATACATCATTACCATATATACTAAATTTACATCTATTTTCAAACATCCTTAATTCAAGCTTTCATATTAATCAACTCTCTCTCTCTCTCTCACACACACACACTCTCTCTCTCTCTCTCACACACACACACACACTCTCTCTCTCTCTCTCTCTTCTCCCCCCCCTCACTCACTCACTCATCAATCTTCATCTCCACTACCATTTCCTCTCTTTCTTCCTCTCTCCACCAAGAATTCCACCATTAAACTTTTAAAATTGAAATCAGAAACAATAAACAACAATTTGAGGTTTGTGTCTATTTAATCATTTTCAAAGTCATGTATCGGTTAAAAGTTAAGGTAAAACTCCATTGATTTAGAGTTTTCTTAGTTTTCTTTTGTGGCTAGTGATTCTCCAAATGAGAAGAATGTCTCTGTCTCTCTCACTCTCTCTCTCTCTCCCCTCTCTCTCTCTCTCTCACTCACTCACTCACTCATCATTCTTCATCTCCACCACCATTTTCTCTCTTTCTTCCTTCTCTCCACCAAGAATTCCACCATTAAACCTTTAAAATTGAAATCTGAAACAATAACACAATAATTTGAGGTTTGTGTTTATTTAATCATTTACAAAGTCATATATCCGTTAAAAGTGTAACATCTCGCTATTCGAAAGAACTAGGAAGATTTAAAAATTGGAAATAGTCATTTTTGGAAAGAATATAAAATTCTGGAAATTTTGTTAAGTATGTTAAGTTGAGTTTTTGGTCAACTTCAAATGATCATAACTCCTAGTTCAGGATGAGTTAGGTGTGTTTGCAGATATCGTAGGAAAGATCTTGGAATAATCTTCCCAACGCCATCGAGTTTGCGCAATTCCGAGTTCGTATGAGTGAGATATGCCCATTGGAAGTTGGGTTGTTTGGATAAAGAAAGTCCAATCTGGATTTTGGAAGGGTAGTTTGGTCTTTTCCTTACCCTATTATTTTAATTTCGTTTTTGGTAATTATCTAAGGGTCTTAACTGAAGTTGATCAGTTTACGCTTTTGGAATTTGAGTTAGGGTTTCGAGAGAAGAGAATAGAAGAGGAGAAAAGAGGAGAAAAAGCAAGAATCATCAAGATCTTCAAGAATTGCTTGTGGATTTCGTCAAGGGAAGATCCCTACGAGGTATGTGAGATCACATAGTGTTGGGTTAGTTCACTCATGCACCAATCATGATTCAATTCAGCGAAGTATATTTGATTTGAAAGTAAATCCTATGAGTTCTTGATGAAATTCGTTTGAATTCTTGTGGGTTTGTGTTGTTGAAGTTTTGAGTTTGATTCATGTCTTTGGGTGTGAATTTCGAGTTGAATCTTGTATATATTGAGGGTATAATCGATTCTAAGTGTTTGGGGAAAGAACTAAGTTGAAATAGGGGGTTTAGAGATGAAAAATGAAGAAGAAAAGTCGGAGTGCACCTGGGCAGGGGCCTGGGGCGTCGCCCCTCTCAGAGCCCCAAGAAGGGAACTCTGAAGTTTGGGCCCTAAGGCACTGTGCCAGCCAGCGCGCCCCACCCCAGCTTCTGAAGTTTCCCTTCTGGAGCCCCACGCATCTCAGAGCGCCAAGGACACCAATTCATCCCATTTCTCCCCCATCTTTCCATACTAGTTCCTTAGCAACGTACCTATGTTTTCTAGTCGATTTCTATACTCTAAGGTACGTCTAAACATCATGAAATCATCATAAACATGAGATAATGAGCCTTGAATCCATAATCCAATTCAAGAAAAGTTAAGATCAAAGTCAAGAGAAGTAAAAGTCAAGTCAAGAGAAGTTCTTAGAGTTTTTTCCAAATGTTTTAACTTTGTTTAAAGACTTAAAGTTCAAGTTGAGTAAAGATTGAAGTGCATTTCTTCAAAGAGTATATGGGGACTATGTATTCCCAAAGAGTTTAAAATATTTTCACATTTAAACAAGAAAGGAAACCTTGATTTCCAAAGAGCCTTTGGGCTAGTTTTCAGAAAAGAGTAATTGCTTTCTAAATTAAGCAAGAGAGGAAACTTTGATTTCCAAGATAGCCTTTGAGCTAAGTTTTGAGCAATTACCTCAAATCACAGAAAGAAGTATGTTTTTAAACATAAGAGCTAATATCATATTTTGGGAGTAGTACTGAGCACCGATATGGGGAGAGTTCAGACAACTCACAGGCCCCATAAACCATGTAGCCATCATAGGTAGAAAAGGGTCATAATTTTTAGATGATTCCTTTAGTGCTTTTTAGCATAGACTAGTGGATCCACTTAGTAGTCAGGCTCTATACCCTCGGAAAGGTATAGGACGGCCCTGGCAGCGTGAGGCAAAATGTTGTATCATCACAATAGCTCTTACGTGATAGTTGATGGTTAGAGAAACTCCCACAGAAGTAATTGTATTTTATATACACAGTTTATTTGTATTTTTACATACATCTCAGAGTTATATTGTATCTTTGCATACACACAGAATTGACATCCATGTTTTAAAGCTTTTCTTTATATTGCACTTGTTTTATACTGCTTTATATTGAAATGAGTTCAGTTAAGTTAATGTTGAGTTGAGCCATGTAAGTTTTTCAGTTCCTTTCAAGCTTATGTCTTGTTTTAGAATTCCCCTCGCATACTCGTACATTCAATGTACTGATGCCTTTTGGCCTGCATCTTTGTATGATGCAGACACATGTAACTAGGATCAACATTCAGCGCATCGTTGATCCAGTTGAGCACTCAGAGTCTTGTGGTGAGCCTCCTTGCTTTCCGGAGGATCCCTTTTATTGCTTTCAGTATTATTATTAGTTCATTAGGATGTCGTGGGTCTTGTCCTGACATCTATCTCAGTTGTATAGATGCTTCATAGACGTCAAATGTTAGTTCTTGAGTTTTCTATTTCCTGTTTTAATGGTTGAGACTTGAGTTGCCACTTTTGGCCAGTGAATGTTATCTTGATACATTCTAAGTATTTATTAAGCAGTTCAATTTACTTTTAAAAGTATTTTTCTTCATGAGTTAAGTCTTTCGCTGAGTAAGTAAACCAGATCAAGGGCTTGCTTGGGGCCAGCAATGGTTCTCGAGTGCCAATCTCGCTCAAGATGTAGGCTCGGGGCGTGACACAAAGTTAAGGTAAAACTCCATTGATTTAGAGTTTTCTTTCGTGGCTAGTGCTTCTCCAAATGAGAAGAATGTCTATGTACTATTGCTAAATAAATGACATGAAAATTACCACTGCAATTCTCGATATTTTCGGCCGCTTAAATTTGGAAATCCAAAAATGCAACAACTAGGAACAAAAGAGAAAGATGATATGTAATTTGTTGCGAAGAGATTTTACGCAGTAATTGTGATAAACCTTAACGAGGAAGAAGATAAGAAAATGATTTTTTAGATCGAATTGAAATTTTTGATGTATCGACACATTATTGAGTTAAGATTATATGTATCTATTTTTTATTAGTGTATATAATTAAGTGTATATGTATCTGAATAAACATACACATGTATTGAAGATTTACACATGTATTTGGCACATTATTGACGTATCTGACACATTATTGATGTATACGGCACACTATTGAGTTAAGATTATATGTGTCTCTAATTTTTTATCACTGTATCTGATTAAGTGTATATGTATCTGATAAAATATGCACATGTATCTGAATAATAGTTCTTGAATCTGGGTTAAGAATTCTAAATTTTGTTGAATTACCAAAAAAAAAAGAATTTTGATTTTTTTAGGAGTTGTGATATGCTATATCCTTTAAAGTTGTTGTAAACGTGATTTTCTACTTAATTAATGTCTTTCAGTCATATCTCTTAATTGGACACACTCCTTAATTAATGTCTTTCAATTATATCCCTTAATTAGACACAGTAATTGATGCGAGATATATGTATATGAAAGAGACATATACATGTATCTGAGACCCAAAATATGGTAAGAAATGTAATATTGCAAACTAGTGTGAATCTAAGTAATTAGATTCTAAAGTAGTGGAATTTGTGTAAGTTACTCATTTACTTAAAATCTCTCCAAATATTAGTTGAAGTGTATTTCAACCAACATTTGTGATAATTCATGTAGAAAACTCGCACACTTATAGTTCAAATATGAGACTTAAATTTTGCAATGATGATATTTACCAATATTTATAGGCAACAAAAATTCTTTTCAACAAGATGACCATATGTGTATGTAATGTATCGATATGTATATATGATGTATCAATATTGTATAAATAGTGATAATTATGTATAGATGATGTGTAACTACATATAGGAGATGTATATACATTGTTTATACAGTATTTATATATTGTAGATCTATTTATTTTCAATCTCAACCAACTCAAATCTCCTCTAAACAGTCTCAAAATTTAGATATGAACTCCTCTCAATGTTTTGAGTCTTTTGATATATTATTCACTCAAAATGATTCACATTTGTGGCGCGGTGATTTTTTAAGTCAAGTTTTGAACAAACTTTGTACATGGAAGAAGACGAAGACGAAGCAGGAGAAGGAGAAGGAGTACATTCCAGACCGATTTATTTTCAATCTCCACCAACATAAATCTCCTCTAAACAATCCAAAATTTAGATATGATTTTTTCTCAATGTTTCGAGTCTTATATATAATATTCACTCGAAACGATTCATATTTATGGCATGCTGATTTTAAAGTCAAGTTTTAAACAAGCTTTGGAATAAGAAGAAGAAAGAGGAAGGATGAAGGAAAGCAACGAAGAAATAAGGAAGAAGGAAGGAAGAAAGGATGAAAGTAGTCATTAATGGCCGGACGAAGACCAAAGTAGGAAAAAATAAGAAGAAAAGAATGCATCAAAATACACTTTGCATGCAATAGCACTGGTCGAATGATTATTTTACGTAATAAGTGATAATTTAGGTAGAAAAATTACACATCTCATAGTTCAGATATGAAACTCTAAAAATGAAATACTTTAGGGTGTGTTTTGACCCTTCACTCTAAATAATATTTAATTGTTTGAATGAGTTTTTCCTAAAAAATACAAAACATGATTTTAAACATGAAATATGATTTAAATGAGATCATTTTTATATATAAAAAAAATAGGGTAAAATTTGAAAAAGAAAAATATATAGTGAAAACATGGTTTTGGGTGTTTTCCATATTCTAAATACAACTTCAAATTGTATTTGGAATTTTCACTGCCAATTTTCAAATAAAGTGAAAAAAAATAATATTCTCATGACCAAACGGGTCATAAACATTTTTGAAAAACTTCATCAAGTATGAACCTAGAATAAATGTTGGATTTATTCATAAGAAATATAAGGTAAAGTTTAAAGGCATATTACATTGTGATACATAGAAGATACTACTAGCACCTAGAGAAACTATTATCATAATTCATGTATTTTGTTTCATTTATAAAGTTAATACATACCAAGTGGGAGAATGTTAGCACTATCCATGTAGCTTCTATATATATGATGCAACTCCCTCCCCCTATTATGAAAAAATTCCCAGAAATTGCTGCTTATTTATTAGAGGTCTCTAACTACCTCTAGAATTAACACTTGAGGAAAACATTGACAAATACATCAAAACAATTGCAGGAGGTATGTTGATAACTATTTTTGCAGCGAATTTTCTCTGTACATATGTTTAAACATGCTCAAAATTGTACAAATGTATCCCAAATTCGCTTTTAAAACTAATAAGTAAACAAAGTTTCTATTTGAAGTAGTAGTTGTATAATTACTAAGGATTGTCCAATCTTACTCATGATTATAACATGTATTAGAATGCAAGATAACTGCCTGTTTACTAAGGCCTGAAGTTGGTTCGTTGAGCAATAGGAGATAGAAGGATTAACAAAGACTGCATACCCATAGAAGCACTAGGAAAATGTTGACCACGATTTCTAAAACAACAACAACCTAGTGTAATCTCATATAAGTGGGGTCTGGGGCCTTGTGTGTGTATGCACGCGCAAGTGTGCAAGTGTGCAAGTGCTCGTGTAAATAAATTAGACATATATTTTGATACTCTGAACTCGAGATTCATAATGTTTAAATTCTGGATTCATAACTTCCAATAATCAATGTTGAAAGAACTAATGACAATCAAATTAAGCTAGAAAGCTTAAACAATGGAAACAAAAGGCCAACTAGTCTTGATAAGAAGCAAATTAAGTTATTAATCATAGAGATAAGAAAATACTTTGATGTAAATTTAAATATCCCAAAATATAAAAAGTAGATGAAATTAACTAGCAAAAATGAAAGCATGTTCTTGAAACATACCAAAATCCGAAGGGAAATGTGAGAGTTCTCACAAAAGACCTATCTTGCTCAGACTCTTCAAAAACGTTGTTGCACCCGTGTCGGGGAGCCAAAGAGCACTCCTAGGCCGATCGGATCTCCAGCCAGATCCTCCAAAAATACACCACTTTATGATGTATCCCACACACACCGATCGACATTATTGAGGAGTCCAAGCAACATAGCTTTCAACTAATTAGAAAGAATGCTTGTCCTACCTCTGCCAACATTGACAATAGAAAAAAGAGCATGAACACTTAATGAGGATAAGCACCTGCTGAGTGTGTGTCATCTTGTTAATAACCATCTACCAAGACATGAATCGAGCATGCTCTTCGTCCTCCTCATCTACCGGAGCAGGAAGATTAAGATCGAGTAAATCAGCAACTTCGCGCTTTACAGTTGAAGATTGTTGATTGAGATTCTCCTGATCACCACCATTAATAAAATGTGATCTTTTGTGGCCTCCTAAAGCTTGGCCAGACTTAAACATCCTATAGCAAAACGGACATTTGTGTCCTTTGGATTTCTTCGGTTTAACCTTTTTCTCAGGTTCATAAGGCAAATCTTGAGAAGGAACTATTTGTTTTTTGTTGCGAAAAACGTCCCTATGCTTGCCAATTTTTGTGCATTTAGGATCATTATGATCAGCACCAAGGCTATTCTCACCAGTTTCATATGTTGATTCAGAATAATCGTTTACCTTTTTGTGGCACGGTCTATGTCCACCAAGTGCCTGATATGAGCTAAACACTTTCTTGCAGTTCAAGCACTCGTATTTTCTCGTCTTATGGATATCATTTTTGTATCCTTCAGGACTTTTAACACCAAACTTCATCTTCTTGGAGTCATTCCTTATCTCTAGATCATTATATCGATCTGTCGTTCTCTTTTTTGATTCACATATATACGAATTTGAGGCTAATCCATAACCATTGCGTTCAAATTTCTTACCCAAATCCTTACTTGACTCTGTTATATATTGTTTGATTCTGCTTATCCCCTTTTTCTCGTCCATCCTATGCTCGTCTAACCAAGCTTGAAAACTCATTTTAGAGGTACTCCATTTTCCTTTACTATTTCCTACGAACCTCTCAACAGAGCCATCTGATTCAACATTCCCATTTTCGCCTAAGTAGTAGTCTGAATCAGAGTTCTCGGATTGAGTTTCAGCTTCCAACATATCAACCTTCGTAATTCTGTCTCCCTCTTTCTTCATTCGAAGCTTTTCATCTTGATTGTAGACACGTTTAACACCGTTCTTTCTAGAATTATTCCTCATGTCACTAGACGACGGTTTAGTCTCTAAAATAGCAGAATTGTTATCAGAAGTCTCCACAAGTGAATTAACACCATACCAAGACCTAGAATCCCTTGACAACATTATCAAACACTTGGCTAATTCTTCTTGTTCTTGAACTTGATCAATCTCAGACACAGAAGACGAACAATTATAATTATTCGACTTAACTACAATTTTGTTGTACCTCTTAGTAGTCTTTGATCTACAGCTCTGACTAATCAGCTCACCAGCTTCAGTATCTGAATGGCTATGATCACTACTAGTCCATGAGTTATCATCATCGTCGTCATCATCATATTTCAATCCCCCTTTATCTTTTTCTGAATGACAAGCCATATGACCACACAACGCTTTCATGGATGGAAAGCCCTTCCCACATTGTTGACACACTCTTTCTTGAGGCAGCGGTGCGGTGTTCAGCTGCGTGTCAGATTCTCCAAAAGTAGGGTTGTGTGTCATTATTTTTGGAGAGTCCGAACTATATAGATTAGAATCCGCCTCAACCCTCCAAGTTTTCTTGGGATTCTCTCTAAGAACATAACCAGAAGGAATCCCACTGGATTGATTCTTCCCACTACTAATATTCCAAGATTCCATCTTTTTCAACTTAGCAGCTTCAAATTTTTCATCAACTGCATGAGACTTTATGTGACCTCCAAGTGACTTCCCACATGGATACTTTTTGTTACACCACTTGCACACAAACTTCAAATCTTGATCTCCTTCCATTAATTAACAATTGATATAATTGTTATACTTAATCAAATCAAAGTAAAAACTAAAATCAACTTAAATAATTTCACACCGTATCGTATCTTAGTGAGAACTCTGACTTAACCACTATCCAAAATTCCCAAAAAGACAGAGGAATCCCAGTAAAAACACAGAATCTCAGATCAAAGGAAAGAAACAAAAAAAGAACAAAACTTTGAAAAAGTTCAAATCTTGATTATGAATCAAGTGATACAAATGGAACTTTTTAGGAAGTTAACCCATAGAACAAAAAGGTAAGAGAGAAGAGGAAGAGGGGTGGGGGTTTTAAATCTTTTTAATTAAGATTTCAAGAATCCTATTTGGAAAAATTAAATTTTGAACAAATGGATCACTAGCAAGTAGCAATAGCCATAAAAGTAGCCAATATTCAGGAGACTTAGAAGAATAAATCACAACAGAAAACCAAACCAAAGACTCTTTCCTATACCCCAACCCCAATTCTTTGTGTTGTAGTTATAGGAGAATTCCATACATGGAATGTGACTATATGATAGAGAAAAATAACAAATAAAATATAATAAAATGGGCAGCACGTGTACTATTACACCTTGTTTGGATGGATGTTACGCGTTTGTATCGCAGTTCAAATACAATATTTATTTTGATTGTCATATAATCATTATTTGAATATGTACTTTTCATTTCTTCTTTACTTATTATTTAAATAAGTTTGTTTTGTCATTTATCTTATTTTTTCATAGTAGCTCTTTCTCCTACCATACTTGTTTTGTAGGTGGCGTGACCACATATATATAGCTGAGGGTGGCAAGCCGGACACTTCTTTGTCAAAAAATTATAATATATAGAGAAAATTATACGAAGTATATAGGTAACAAGTTATTTTTCATACATATATTTAAATCTTGAACAATCTTAACGAAATTTCTGGTTTCGCTACGATTTCTGATAGGTTTATCATTCAAATTATTAATTTGTAATTTTATGTAATGATGGAAAATAATACAATCTATCAAAATATTGTATTCATTAAAATAATTCCATACGATACAATACGGTATATTATGGAATAATGCGTAACCCTCCAAACAGAGTGTTAGAGGAATTTTCATTCCTGCAAAATCAACGGTCAAGATCTATGGCTACTGTTATCAGAGGGTTGAGATTAAGTTTTTTTTTTTAAAAAAAAAACGTGTCAGCATTTGTGGGAAATGGAATTTAACAAAAGAGTTTGTAAACCATCACATCACCTCAAAAATAAGAGTTTAAGTTATATATAAAACTAGATATAGGACCCCGACCTGGGATCCGCCCGTTCCGATCCTTGCCTACTAAACAGTTGCACCCCCGGATATGTATGTTGGGAGAACCCCATGATCCTTCCGTGTGGAAGGGAAGGTGCGGAGCGAAGGCGAACACGAATACTCATTTTCTCCAGTAGAGGAAGGTTCTCTCTTTATTCTCTTGAGGGACATACTTGATAGGAATTTTTGATTCCTCTTCAATGATCTGGAATTTCTGCGAGGAGCTCTGTTCGAGAGGAAGCACTGGCTCTTATCGAAATTTACCTTTTGGCCATTACAACATTACAATCAGCTTCTTACTTCTTTCCATTTTTGTTCTAGGGTTTCTTTATTCGCCGGGGCGCTCAGTTCCTTCCTGTTCCCAGCACGGGGCCCAATATATATATATATATATTTTTTTTTTAATTTATGTCATATTATGGAATTTGAGAAGTTATTGAAATTTTTATATGATTTTAAAAATATTTTAAACGATTTGCAGTACTTTTTTTTAACATAATTTTGAAAATAATATTTATTACTCTGTTTGTTCTAATTTATATGGCACACACAGAATTTCAAATATTAACCCTTTTTTATATGTCTATTTAATATATTAAGTTGTTAATTATTGTATTTTAGAGTACATTTTGAACCTAAATTTTTAATAATATATGTTATTTGCCATGTCCCAATTTATGTGGCATTAATTGATAGATTTGTTGGAGTCGAGAGATTTATTTTGTTAATTATTGTAATTTATATATTTTTTTCCCATCAATTTCAAACAATATATGTTGTTAATTGATAGAATACTTTTAATGTAATTTTTTTAAAAAAATATGTCTGATTGTCCATGTCCCAATTTATGTGGCACATGTAAAGTTTTGACAATTAACCAAAATTTTAATACATTTAAAAAATTATTTTTAAGTCGTTAAATTTTAAGTAATTTAAATTGTTGTATTATTTATTACAATTTATAATACTTTTAAAGTAGTTGAAATATTGTACTATTTATTATGATTTATAACAGTTTTTTTTTAATTTATGTCATATTATGGAATTTGAGAAGTTATTGAAATTTTTATATGATTTTAA
>JAJOOR010022747.1:0-19071 GCA_036250505.1 Solanum acaule | reverse complement strand
AATCTCTCATAAAGAACCAAAAAACCCTTACACAATCAGTAGTACCTTTTACGTTGTGTTCACCTTCTTCATAAACCCAAACCTGTAAATCTTCCTAAATCTTGGAAATCAGCTAGGAGACTCCGTGTTCATACTATATTTCCTTCTACGGCCCATATTGACTATTCATGGAACTTAGGGGCTTAACTTTTAACTTCTTGAAGGACTCCACCACGCACTATACCAAGACCCACTTACTCCACCATGGGCCATCCCATTGGATTTGAGAAAGGGATTAGAGACTTGCTATTTTACCATTTTCCAATCTCTATTCTATGAACTACTACCATGAGTCGTACTATGGACAATGAACACTAATTTTGCCTCATGGACACTGACCCATCATTCCCAGTTTCAACAACTCATCCACGAAGGGCCATATAACCTTACACCGGCCATACATAGGCTCATGCAACCCTGCACCAGCAATATCCTACAACTTTTCCATTTCCAATCTTACTTTTCTACTTCTAAGGTGTTACAATATCTCCCCCTTGAGAATATTCATTCTTAAATGAGATTCAATCAAGCATGAATAGAACAAGGAAATAGATCTAACTACTACACATCACAATGTATAAAACCAAGTAGTACTCGACCACAACCCAAATCATGAACTTTAAAACTAATTTTATGAACATGCATGCATATGGAAACATGAGAGTAGCTAAAATGCATGTACCCAAAAGAGGACATGAGAGTAACTAACACCTCATGCTGAAACTGAAGCGGAGTGGAAGAGATGGGGTTACTTGGATATGATATCAACTTCGGCTTCCAAAGTGGCACCCTAAACAAACTGATTTTTCTAAAGAACTTTTACAAAAACATCTTTTTTAGTCTGCAACTTTCCGCTTGATAATCCATAATCTCAATAGGAAAATCTACATAAGAAAGGATTTCCTTCACACCAACACTTTCTAATGGCACAAATGAAGTAGGATCACCAATACACTTTTTAAACGAAGAACTATGGAACACCGGATGCACCTCTGCGAAATCTAAAGGCAAATCTAACTCATATGCCACATTATTGACACACCTCAAAATATAATGTGGACCTACAAAATGGATATTAAGCTTCCCTTTCTTCCCGAATATCATCACACCCTTCATGGGTGATATTTTCAAGTAAACTCAATCATCAATGGAAAATTCAAGATCTTTTCTTCTCACATCCACATAGATTCCTGTCGACTCTAAGCTATTCTAAACCTTTCTACTTGATGAATAGAGTGTTTAGGAAATACCTAGACATGTTTGTGATTGTGTTTATCGATGATATCTTGATCTATTCGAGGAGTGAGAATGAACATGTAGACCATTTGAGAATTGTATTGCAAATTCTTAAGGACCAACTTTGCAAAGTTTAGTAAGTGTGAATTTTGGTTAAGGTCCATAGCTTTTCTTGGTCATATTGTGTCAAGCAAGGGTATTGAGGTAAATCCTAAGAAGACGGATGCGGTCAAGAGTTGGCCTAGACCACTAACTCCTTCTGACATTAGAAGCATTTTGGGTTTGGCCGGTTACTATAGGAGGTTTGTTGAGGAATTTTCCGCCATTGCTTCTCCGTTAATGGCGTTGACTCAAAAAAAGGCTAAGGTTTTGTGTTCGGAAGCTTGTGAGAAAAGTTTCCAAGAATTGAAAGATAGACTTACTTTCACTCCAGTGTTGACCTTACCGGAAGGTACGGATGGTTTTGTGGTGTATTGTGATGCCTCTACAGTTGGGTTGGGATGTTTGCTTATGAAAAATGGTAAGGTGATTGCCTATTCTCCAGGGCAACTTAAAGTCTATGAGAAGAATTATCCTACCCATGATCTTGAGTTAGCGGCGGTTGTGTTAGCCTTAAAGATATGAAGGAATTATTTGTATGGGGTCCATGTGGATGTTTTCACCGATTACAAGAGTCTACAATACGTGTTTAGTCAAAAGGACTTAAATCTTCGTCAGAGAAGGTGGTTAGAATTATTGAATGATTATGATATGAGTGTCCTTTATCACCTCGACAAAGCTAATGTGGTAGCGGATGCTCTTAGTAGGTTGTCGATGGTTAGTGTGGCTCATGTAGAGGATGAAAAGAAAGAGTTGGTTCATGATGTGCATAGGTTGGCCCGAATAGGTGATCAACTAGTGTATTCCGCAAGGGTGGTGTCATCGTTCGTAATAGTTCCGAATCATCCTTTGTGATGGATGTGAAGTCTAAGCGAAGTATTGATCCTATCTTGGTTGAGTTGAAAGAGGTGGTACTCAAAAAGTCCATTGAGGCTTTCTCACAAGGGGAAGATGGGGTGTTGAAGTATCAAGGTAGGTTATGTGTTCCAAATGTTGACAGCTTGAAAGAGTAAATTTTAGAAGAAGCTCATAGCTCTTGGTATTCTATTCACCCGGGATCCACCAAGATGTTCCGTGACCTACGGGAAGTCTATTGGTGGAATGGGATGAAAAAGGACATCGCAGAATTTGTGGCCAAATATCCTAATTGTCAACAAGTTAAGGTTGAGCACCAAAGGCCGGGAGGCTTGTCACAAGATATTGCTATTCCTACTTGGAAGTCAGAAGATGTGAACATGGATTTTATCATAGGCTTGCCACGTACTAGACGGCAACATGACTCGATATGGGTAATAGTAGACCAGCTGACTAAATCCTCTCATTTCATTCCCATCAAAGTGTCCTACTCGGTGGAAGAGTATGCTAAACTGTATGTGAGGGAGATAGTGAGGTCACATAGGGTTCCCTTGTCTATTATTTCGGATCGAGGTCCCCAATTTATTGAAGGATTATGATATGAGTGTCCTTTATCACCCCAACAAATTTAATGTGGTAGAGGATGCTCTTAGTAGGTTGTCGATGGGTAGTGTCGCACACGTAGAGGATGAAAAGAAAGAGTTGGTTCATGATGTGCATAGGTTGGCCCGACTAGGTGTTCGACTAGTGGATTCCACAAGGGTGGTGTCATGGTCCGTAATGGTTATGAATCATCCTTTGTGATGGATGTGAAGTATAAGCAAAGTCTTGATCCTATCTTGGTTGAGTTGAAAGAGGCGGTACTCAAAAAGTCCGTTGAGGCTTTCTCCCAAGGGGGAGATGGGGTGTTGAGGTATCAAGGTAGGTTATGTTTTCCAAATTTTGATGGCTTGAAAGAGTAAATTTTAGAAGAAGCCCATAGTTCTTGATATTCTATTCACACGGGAGCCACCAAGATGTACCGTGAATTACGGGAAGTCTATTGGTGTAATGGGATGAAAAAGGACATCGCGAAATTTGTGGCCAAATATCCTAATTGTCAACAAGTTAAGGTTGAGCACTAAAGACCGGGAGGCTTGTCACAAGATATTACTATTCCTACTTGGAAGTCAAAAGATGTGAACATGGATTTTATTGTAGGTTTGCCACGTACTAGAGAACAACATGACTCGATATGGGTAATAGTGGACCAGATGACTAAGTCCACTCATTTCATTCCCATCAAAGTGTCCTACTCGGCGGAAAAGTATTTTAAACAGTATGTGACAGAGATAGTGAGGTCACATAGGGTCCCCTTGTCTACAATTTCGGATCGAGGTCCCAAATTTACTTCACAGTTTTGGAAGTCTTTCCAAAAAGGGCTAGGTACCAAAGTCAAGCTTAACACAACTTTTCACCCTCAAACGGATGGTCAAGCGGAACACACCATTATGACTTTAGAGGACATGTTGAGGGCATGCATTATAGGTTTTAAAGGCAATTGGGATGACCATATGCCGTTAGTTGAGTTTGCTTATGATAACAGTTATCATTCTAGTATCGACATGGCTTCTTTTGAAGCTCTCTATGGTAGGAGATGTAGATCTCCTGTAGGATGGTTTGAGAAGATTCAGGTTATTAGAGAGAGGTTGAGAATGACCTAAAGTCGGCAAAAGTCTTATGCCAATGTTAGAAGAAGAGATCTAGAATTTGACGTCCATGATTGGGTTATTTGAAAATCATGCCCATGAAGGATGTTATGAGGCTTGGAAAGAAGGGTAAACTTAGTCCTCGATTTGTGGGTCCTTATGAGATTTTGAGGAGTGTTGGCAAGGTTGCATATGAGTTTGATTTGCCAATTGAGTTGGCATTAGTGCATCTGGTGTTCTATGTCTCAATGTTGAAGAAGTGTATTGGGGATCCATCAACCATATTTCCCTTAGAGGGTTTAGAGATTATGGAGAATCTTGCTTATGAAGAGGTATCAGTTGATATTCTAGACCGGCAAGTCAAGAGGTTGAGAAACAAGGAAGTTTCCTCCGTGAATGTATTGTGGAGTACTAATTTAGTTGAGGGTGCTACTTGGGAGGCTGAGGCCGAGATGAAGTCCCGATATCCTCATCTTTTTCCTTCTTCTCCTATTCAAGCTTGAGGCAAGTAGTTCCTCTTGAGTTTTCTTGTTTTGGAGGTCATGTGTGATTCATGTATTTTTTTCCCATGATTTCCTTATGTTATGCATGTTCTTGAGAAATTCATGTTTAGTAAGAAAATGAGGTTTCATGATTTATGTTCCTCATGTTGTTGTGAATTTAGTATGAGTTGCCTATTTGACTTCATGAGATGAATTAATGAAGATGCTTTATATGAGTATGTTTTTCTTGGGTAAATTGCATCTTGGCTCCATGACAATGTGTTGAACATGCTTTTAGCTAGTAGAAGGTAGTTCCTCTTATTAATATGAGATATGTTGAAATTTCATGCATAGTGGGTTGTTAGATGTAGTTCCTACTTCCTTGTAATGCATTTATTATGTTGAGATGGAGTTGATGTTTCCTACTTTAAATTGCTCATTATTTTGATGTTTCATGCATGATGGGCTGCTAGTCTTGAGTGTTTATTTCTATAAGGTATCTAGATCGTCATTCGAGGACGAATGTTACCAAGGGGGAGATGTTGTAACACCCCGGGAACTAGTAGGCTAAACTAGAGCTTAACATAAGGGTTAGAGTTGTAAAAGTAACTACCCGTACTTAAAAATAGAGGGTTTCATGTTAGGATGTCAAGGTACGACCCCCAAGGACTAACCATGGGTCCTTGAGGAGGACCCCTAGAAACTGCCTGGGCAGTGACCCTAGGAGGGGACCCACACCTCGTGGGTAAGGCCACACCAGTGGGTGAGGGGTCGTAGACCAAGCTTGCAAATTAGGTCCTCTGAACCTTGACCCACGTTTTACCAACATGGGCCGTGGGTCCAACCATGGTCCATAGGTGAGGATCTCGTGGGTGAGGGACAAAGTCTCTGACCACGAACCACGCCCAACTAGGATGGGCTGTGGTTCCATGCACGATCCGTAGTTCAAGGGTCCGTGGTTCATGCCTGGAATTGCTTTTTTTGGCCGTTAAGTTAGGGGCACTTTAGGGTTTTCTGGTTTTAATTAATAACTAAGTGAGGTCGTTTTAGGCTAAATTAGATCACCTATATAAGGATCTTAATTAACTAAACTAAGTCAATTACCTCATTAATTCCAAAACCCAAAACTAGTCCCAAAACTTCATCCACTCCAAAGAAAATTATCTCTTAGAACTTCAAGGAAGTAGAAGGAAGTTGGAGCTAGGGTTCAAGGAGAAAGGTATTCTTCTCAAATTCATTGGACTTCATTGCTAATGTATGGTTGCACTTCATCCATGGATAGCCTTCATCCATGGAGCCCCTTCAAAACCCCAATTTAAAGACAGAAATTCCCAAAAGCTAGGGTTTGACTCCAAAACCATAGGTTCCTTTAAAAAATGATTCTAATGCTTGAATTACTTTATATTATGATTGACTTGATGATTTATTATGGTTTTATGTTGAAATCCCCAAGAACCCATGAAATCCCCATAATTCCCAATTGATGATCTTGTGATGTGGATTTGTGGATGAACGAAGGAAATTATGAGATTATGCTTGTAGTAATTGAACTACTTGAACTATGTAATTATACATGTCTAATATAGTGAATTCTAGATGTTGATTCAATATGAGCTTTGATTCTTGACAGGCAAATTATGATATTATGCATGATTTATAGAGTTTAATATATGCTTTAAGAAAACTTTGAGAGTAAAGTGAATATAATTATGATCTAGTTGTTGTGTTGTTGAAAGGTGATTCTCATCTACACACTTATGCATGAATATGATATGATGTGAAAGGTTTTCTCACAATATGATAATTCTAGGGTTGAAAGGCTTTCTCACCTATTGAATCTATATGTAGACATGGATGGTGAAAGGTTATTCTCACTCATGATCTAATGAGTTATCTTATGAATTATGTTGGATTGAGTGGAAAGACATTCTTCCATGAATATGAACTGAAGTCAAGAAATATTATGTAGTCCATGGGAATTAATGATTAGCACTGAGTGGATATTGACAATGAGATGGAAGCTCTCCTGCTAGTAGAGGCCGGGTTTTCTAGAAGAGGTCTCATGAGATGGAAGCTCTCCCATTAGTAGAGGCCGGGTTTCTAGTAGCAATCTCCTTATCCCATAAACTATGTGCCCTCATAGGTATTTAGCTAATGGGTCAACCTAAGCTAAGAGTATGGTTCTACCTTAGGCAAGTAGGACAACCCCTTTTTGGTGTGGGGTAGACACTGGATTCCATGTTAGCCCACATGGTCTATGTCGGTTAAGGCTAAATCCCACTATGACAACAACAATATGAACAAGAATATGAATTATGAAATATGGTTACCTAAGAAGCTTTACTTAGTATGGGTGAGATTTATGGGGTCTTATTTACGTATTGCACAAGTATGATTTAAGGGTATTTATGATATGTTCCTCTTATGTTATAATGATCTATATGTTGAATATGCTTATGACTTATGCTTTTCCACTATCTTCATGATGATGTTCAAATATTAGTAAATTGCATGCATTCAACTAAAATGTCCCTTTTAGCATGTTTACAATGTTTTCATGCATGGTTATCATACTAACACCTACTTTTCCTACTTTTTCCCCCAAGTGTAGGGTCCGGTTCTCAAGGTGCTAATTATTGTGGCTAGAAGATTGGATTTGCCTATTCTCCTAGCTTGTTGGTGAGTCCTCATGATTCGAGGACGAATGTTATATCTTTGTAATTCCTTTTTTGTATTTCCTTTTCAGAATATGTTGTATAGGCTGCGCCCCCTTTCTCATTCGAATATTGTAATAGATGGCTATGTTGAGACTTAGAGTTTAGACTTCTGCTTTTCCTTAGATGAAAATTTTAGACTTGAAATGCATTTTTACTCTTATTGTTCTATTGCTTATTATTGTTCTATTGCTTATGTTATGATATGCTAAATGTCTTACATGAAGCCTTTCGGGGTTCTATGTGCCTTGTTACTTCTAGGGGGTACCCTAGGTCGTGACATCCAAGCTAGAGGTGAACAAGAATGCCCTCTGGATGTGACTACCGGTATCTGTTTTATGCTTTATTAGATTCTAGTGTTACTTGTTTTTTAAGACTTGATAGACATGATATGCTAGACTTTGATGTTGTCTTTAGTATGAATTGGATGCATTATTGTTATGTGTATTGATTATAGAACCCGATTTAGTCATTATGAATTTTGGGGGTATGTTGAAAAGATTGGTGAATAGGTGTCTAAATAAGACTTTGATGGGGTGAATGACTAGACTCCTCTAAAGGGTAGTAGTGTAATTCACCATGGTTTAGAATCCTCTTGTGTGTTGGATGTGAAGGCTTAGGGATAACTTGATCCGACCTTAGAATTGAAAGAGACGGTGCTTAGAAAATTCGCCCAGGCTTACTCCCAAGACGGAGATAGTGTGCTTAGATAGCAAGTTCAACTAGTGTTCTTAATGTTCTTGTGTTGGGTTGCTAGAAATTCTCACCTTGAGAGGTGTAATGAGTTTGGGAAAGTTTAATCCCCGTTTTGTAAACCCATATGAGATCTTAGACCGGCAAGTTAAGAAATAGAGGAACAAGGAAATTATTTCTATGAAGAGTGTTAAATAGTGATCTTTTATTGACGGTTTCAAGTTGAGGGTGCTACTTGGGAGGCCGAGGCCAATAGGATGTCCCGATATCCACATCTTTTTCCTTCTATTCCTCCTTTAGCTTGAGATGACGAGTTCCTCATGGTTTGTCCTTTATGTTAAGTCATGTGTGTTTTAGATGTTACCATGATTTTCCTTATGTTGTGCATGTTCATTAAAAACTTGTTTTTTGAATGAGAATGAGTTTGCATGATTGATTTTCCTCATGTTGTAGTGCATTGAGTATGAGTTGCCTATAGACTTCATGAGATGAGTTGTGAAACATGCCATAGCTTGGGGTTGAGAGATTCCTCCTTGGAAGTATGTTATGAGAATAAGTTGCATATAGGCTCCATGGGATTGTGTTGAGCACGCTTTTAGCTTGGAGATAGTAGTTCCTCATTGAACATGGACAATGTTAGAGTGTAGTGCATTTTGGGTTGTTAGATGTAGTTCCTACCTTCCATATGATGCATTGAGAATGTTTAGCTTGGAGTGATGATTCCTCCTTGGTTGTGTGCATTTTGATGTGTTGCATGCATGATGGGTTGCTAGTCTTGAGTCGTCTCTATTAAGAAGTGCCTAGAATGTCATTTGAGGATGAATGATCCCAAGTGGGGGATATTGTAACACCCTGGAATCTAGTAGGCTAAATTAGAGTTAACTGAGAGGGCTAGGGTAGTACCTCGTATCCAAAAAGGGGGAAATTAAGTAATTTTCAGTAAGCTCCTAGGGCTACCCACGACGCCACATATGGTTCGTAGGTGGGACCACGGGCCGTGGGTCAGGAGTCGTCGATGGGCGAAAATCTCTATCAAGACCACGCCTGACCAGGACGGACTGCAGGTCCATCCATCGTTCATCGGTGGGGTCTCGTGGATGGTCAGTGAGGCACTTAGTTAAGGAATTAATGACTTTCCAGATTTGATTATACTTATGTGGTGTCGTTTTACCCTAGTCTAAACCACCTAAACTAAGTTATTCAAGTCATTATTTCTAGAACCCCAAAAGAATCCCAAAGTTCATCCTCTCAAATAATTCTTTCTCTAGAAAGTTGAAGAAGAAGAAGAGGGTCAAGCTAGGTCAAGTCAAGTCTCCATTACTCGAAGATTGGTAGGATTTGTAATCAAGGTATGATAGTTTATTCATCCATGAAATCCTTTCATCCATGGAGTCCCCTAGAATTCCAAAATTTGAAGAAGAATTCCCCAATTTTAGTTAGGGTTTCTTCCAATGTTGTGGGTTATGATGGATGTTGATCCAATTGAGTGGATTATAGTTCTTTATAATTGTTTATGATTGAATTCCATGTTTATAGGATGAGTTTACATGTACCCATGCCTAACCCTTGTTTCTAACCTAGAATTGATAAAATTGGGTTTTATGCCATGAAAGGGGAAATTGAGGATTTAGAGATAATCTTCTAGGATTGATGAAATACATGATAGATTGCTTGAGATTGAAGTAAATAGATATGAATTTCATGTGAGTAGATCACCTAGACATGAATTAGATTAAAGTATACATGATGAATCATGATTAGTAGTGCTTGAGATTGAGTCTATATGATTATGTATGATTAGAATTGCTTAAGAATGAAACATGTGATTAGAATGTCTTGAGATCTAGGTATATGTGATGATTATGGGAAGTAATGCTTTGAGAGTAAGACTTGTAGTTACAAATGTTGAATGCTAGGGCTTTGAGAGTAAAGCTAATATGATGAACTATGAATGTTAAGGCTTTGAGAGTGAAGCTTATATGATGTTGACTTGTAGGTAGAGTTGTTGTCGGAGGACTTGCCAACATGACCTATATTATGAATGTATCAGATGATGCATGTCTTATAGAACCTATGTAAATGATTTAAGGACACTTTGAGAATAAAGTGTCAATGATTATGATATTGATGTTGTGTTGCTTGAAACAACATTCTTACAAACACATATGAACATGATGTGAAAGGTTTTCTTACATAGAATGATTCTTGGTTGAAAGGTTTGCTCACCAAAAATGAATCTAAGAGTAAAAGTGATCATGAATGGTGATGATTGCTCATGCATGATCTAATAAGCCTTTATAATGAACTAAGGCATGCTTCAAGAAATACCTCGTAAGTGTTCAAAGGCTTATTGTATGAACTATCTTAGCTTGAAGTAGTGATGTGATATCCCTTCATGAATAGCTTGACTTGGTAAGACAAGACCACACATGGTAGCTTGAGATAGTAGACCTTATGGATAGCCTTGGATTGAGAAATTGTACCTTCCCAATGTAGCTTGAACTAGCATGAGAGAATGCTTGCATGATAGCTTGACTTGGTGAGGCCACACCACTTCATGATAGCTTTGATTGAGCAATAGAACCCTTCCTTGAGTAGCTTGGACTTGCATGAGTAAGGTGCTTTCCATGAAAACTTGGTCTAGCATAATGAAATGATTTTCCTTGATAGCCTTGAATTGGTAAATTGTAACCATTTATGAGTGATGATATGTCATGGACTAGTGACTAAAGAGGGACAAGTCCCTAATCAAAGTAGCATAATTTTGATGAAACAAGATTACTTTAAGGAAGTATTGTAAGTATAATCTATTTGATGATAGCATAGCTCTGCTTTCCTTGACATGTATGACTAGAGGTAATGACCCAAGTCTGTAGTAAGAACAAGTTGAGGTTACTTGAGAAGTGTTTCTCTTATGATATGATGATTTATGTGCATTGAATATACTTATGGCTTATGACTTATGTTGATGTCTCTTATGCTTATAGCATATGTCTTATGTTGACTAATGCCTATGTTATGCTTACATGTTGATGATTTATGCTAGCCATCATATTTAGTACATCTTTGTACTAACACATACTCTTGCCTACATTCTTATCAAATGTAGGGTTCGGAGATATTGACTCTCCATCCCCATGGCTAGGTTCATAGTAGTGCAAGGAGTGAAGATTTGGTTAGTCCTTATAGCATTGAGGATTTGCTCACCTTTATCTTTTATGTTTTTCTTTTATGTTTAGAACTTTTATATGGGCTGTGTCCCAAGACTATTCAAGTATTAGATGGTTTGAGACAATGTTGAAGACTTTCTCTTCGTTTTATGAAACTTTGATTATTTTGAAAAGTGTTTTTATTTCCACACCATTTTCTATTATCTTATGTTATGAAATCTAAGTGGCTTGTATGAGGCCTTTCGTGGTCTTGTATGCCATGTTATGTCTAGGGTGTACCCCTGGGTCGTGACACCTTTTCGATGTGGGAGACACCGGGGATCATGTTATAGGTTACATGATCTCCATGTCGGTTAAGGCTGATTCCCCATATTAAGAATGAACTAAAGTTTTAAAAAGCATAAGTCATAAAACATGGTTAAGTGCATCCATGTTTTGGTTAAGTCATAAAACAGGGTTAAGTTCATTATTAATTTGGGGAATTAACCTTAACCAACATACATACCATGTGAGCTATAACATGATTCCCCGGTGTCTCCCACACCAAAAAGGGTTGTCCTACTTGCCAAGGCAAGGACCGTAACTTCTAGCTTAAGTGTATCCACTAGCTAATGTCTATCTAGACAATTATCCTATGGAGGCACATAGGTAAGGGATAAGGAGATTGCTTCTAGAAACTCGACCTCCACTAATGGGAGAGCTTCCATCTCAATATCCTCTCGATGCTAAACATAAATGCCACGGAATAGTCATTTCTTCATGTTCTAATTATCCATGGAAATGCATGTCCTATTGCCAATCCAAGCTAAGCCATAATCCATGGAAATGTATCTTTCAATAACCAATCCAAGCTAGGTTCATTAGGATTGCTTTTAATCTTTGATTCAATTAGGTGAGAAAACCTTTCAACCTTAGAATACTTTACTATGTAAGAAAACCATTCACATCATGCTATTATGTGTATATGGGAATAATCCTTTCAACAACACAACAACAACATCATCATTGACACTTTACTCTCAAAGAATCCTTAAAACATATGCATAGATTTCATAAGAAAATGAATAAGTCCATAATTTACCTTTCAAGGCTGAAAACCCACTTGCAACCATTAACACTTACAAAACATGGGTTAGATATGGATTTCATCATAAATTCATGTAAAGCTAGCAATACATGCTTTATTTCATAAAACTCTTCCTTTATAGTCAAAATCCCACATCATATGATTCATAACTTGAAAACATGGGGATTACATAAGTTCATGAGGAAATCATCATAAAATCATAGTATTTCATCAATTCAGGTATAAGAGATCATAACTCAATCATCTAAATCAATAATCAAGAGAACCCATGACAATTGAAGAAAACCCTAACTCAGTTGGGCAATTTTAACATTAGAAATGAGGAATTTGAGAACTCCATGAATGGAAGGAATCTATGGATGAAAACTATCATACCTCAAAGCCAAATGCTTATCATCAATGGTGAAAATGGAGGCTTTCCTTGAAACCCTAGGTTGAATCCTTCTTCTTCTTCAAGTTTCTAGAGAGAGAAATATTTTTGAGAGGAGAATTGATCTTATTTTATGAATTTGGAAGAATTACTTGAATGCATTGAACTTGGGGGTTAAAATGCTTATATAGGGGTCTTAGTGAAGGGTTAAATGATGTAGTGTAAGAGTTAATTAATTAGGAAAATACCCAACTACCCTTGAAACTTAAGTGCCAACAATGACCCATGAGACACCACTATTGCCGTCAATAGTGGTCAGAAACTAGGAAACTGGGGCCTTCAACCACAGACCCCAACCACAAACTATGGTCTGACCAACGGTTAGTTGGTCAGGCCGTGGTTCTGGGTTGTGGGTGGTCAGGCCATCCACGTACCACACCTACGGTCCGTGGTCCAATCCACGGGCTGTGGGTGGTCCTCGTGGTTCCATCTACAATTTTCCTGAAGTCAGCCATAATGCCCTATTTCGAATCCGGGGTGTTACAAATTCCCTATGAGATCAACCTCATAACTTGTTCAATTCTATAATTGGCTTCATCCATTTATACTTTTTAATTGAAGTGTAAGGTTGGACGTATCAAAATTTAGCGTCACTTCTGGGGATTTTGGTTTAGAAATGTTCTACTAACCATTTTTTTTAGTTTGTAGGGGTATTTGCTAATTTTACTTCTAGTTTCTTGTATGTGTCTTCTATAGGTGACTTAGGTAGTTCATGCCAAACACAAAAAGTAAGGGAGTACCTTTACTTTCTTACTATCTTGAGTTTTCATGATCTATTAAAAGAATGGTTAATGCTTAAGAATTTGAGACATAGAGATAGAGATTGAGAGAGGATGTTGAGGACTAAGCATGGGGTACCAACAATAATGCAAACAACCCATACATGGTAGTGGTGAGGATGATTAAGAACAAGAGTTGGTTCGTCAAAAACACGCGTTAGCTCCAAGGAGAAGAGGTCAACAATAGGTTCATTTTGCTGTTGATGACGATGATTCATATATGGATGAAGTTAAATCAACTATAGTTATAGTGCTTCCACCACTGCCTCTAAGAGTGAAATTTAGCATCACTAGCATGATGATTAAATTATGGAACTTGAAAGGGTTATTTAGAGGAATAGCTGGTGAGGACGCTAACAACATCTAATAAGTTTTGTAGGAACCTGTAATTCAGCAGAAGTTCAAGGAGTTAGCCAAAAAATTATGCAGTTGAGTTTATTTCCATTGTCCCTGGCTGGAGAGGCAAAAAATTGGCTAAATGAACTATCTAATGTTTCAATCACCAACTAGGTGGAATTAAGAGAAGCCTTCTTAGATAGATTTTCCATAGAAGGAAAAGAATTATAGTTGAAGGATGAGATAGGTGTTGAAAAGTAATTACCAAGTGAAGCACTACATGACACACAATTGAGGTTTATCCAGAAGCTTAAGATGTGCCTAATCACTACCCAATAGATAGACATTTGAGGCAAGTATTCTATGAATCGTTGAAATTTACGACCAAGATTTTCATCGATGCGATTTGTGGAGGATATTTAATGAACAAGACTTTTTCGGAGGCCTCAACTATTCTTGATGAGGTTTCGAAGAATAATAGAGTAGGCACACAAAGATCATTGATTGGGGATCTCAGGTTCACATTTGAGCTATTGGTAAAACTGCGAAACATAGAAGAGAAGTATGACCAAGACATGTCCCATACGAAAACTTAGTAGGATTTGCTCACTAAACATCTACTAGCATTTGGTCCAGAAAAGGTGAATGCAATAGGGGTTTTAGGCAGGTATGAAGACCAGGAGTTTGACTACGTTGAAGAAGCTAAATATCTCAACAACCAATGTGTTTCTAGAATTATAACTTGGGTAACCAAGGCTATAATTCTGTAAATCAAGGTAGGAACTCTTGAAATAGGGACCAAGGAAGTTGGAAAAATAAAGATGGATAAAAAATGACCGTAGTGGTGTGTATCAGGGAAATTAGACAGAACAAGTAATGGGTATAGTAGCTCCAAGATGGATTATGTGTTGGCAAATGTATTGTAGAGGGTTGAATATATAGAGTCAGGGGTGGAAAAGTTGAAGAATGATTTCTCCAATAGGATTCAGCTAGTGGATTCTCACTCAACTTCCATATAAACAATTAGAACAACAACTGGGCCAACTCTGAGTTTCATTGAACCAGAGAAAGAATGGGACATTACCCAGTGATACAATACAAAGCCTAAAGAAGCATGGGCACTCCAAGACTATCACTACTAGGAGTGGTAAATCATTGTCGGAATCGGTACCTGTGGGTATTCAGCAGAAAAGAAGTGTTGAACAAAATAATAACAACCATGCATAAAATGATGAAGATGAAGAAGGATTAGTTGAGCCTGAAGTATCTCATTAAGTAGACATGAGGATAGGAGCGGTTGAAGGGTGAAGGAAAATCAAGGAGCCTACGGTAGAGGTATCACAATCATTTACAACAAATCCCTAGACAACCACCTCAATTTAGACAAAGGCTTAACAAGAAAGCCAAAGATGGTAAGCTCTTGAAGTTCATCTATATACTTCGTCAGCTTTCAGTAACTATCCTATTGATCGATGCTTTGGAGTAGATGCCATATTATGCCAAGGTCATGAAGGATTTAGTGACAAAGAAGAGAGCCGCATGTTTCTAACATGTAGATAATTTGCACCATTATAGTGCTATTACTACACGGTCTATGGTACAAAAGCAAAAAGAGTCGGGTGTGTTTACCATACCCTGCACAATTGGTGCATTCGAATTTGCCAAAGCTTTGTGTGATCTAGGGGTCAACATTAACCTTATTCTACTAGAAATATAAAAGAAATTAGGCTTGGGAACTCCTAAACCTACGACAATGAGACTAATGATGGCTGATAGGTCAGTGAGAAGGCTCGTGGGTATTGTCTATGATTTTTTGGTGAAAGTGGAGAGTTTCATTTTTCCTTTTGATCTTGTGATCTTAGATTATGATATTGATTTTGAAGTTCCCATAATTTTGGGAAGGCCATTTTGTCCATAGGTAGAGCATTGGTTGATGTGGAAAGTGGCTAGTTGAATTTCAGGATAAGCAATGAGGAGATGGAATTCAAGGTGTGCATATCTATGAAGAAACCAAAAGATATAAGTGTTATGTTTGCAACAGATATAACCGATGATGGGATCAGTAAAACGTCCATAGAGGAAAGGTTCACAGTGGAAATGTTAGCCACGGTAATTATAAAGTTTATGAGGTTTTCAAATTAGATTATGTGGAGACTGCAAAGTCTTTGCAAGGCATGGGATCACATTTGTACACTCCTAAGAAGTTAGACCCTGATTTGAAAAACACGGCCCTTTACAAATTAAAATGAAACTTAAGTGTCTATTACAATGACTAAAGAACTTATAAACATTGTCCTCGAATCTTGAGGACATACCAAAGACTTGGAAGAGTGAGGCAATCCAAGCAACTCCAAAGCACAATCTCCTCCTAGTTACCACAACCTACACTTGTAGTATAATAGAAGAAAGGGGTTAGTACAACACACGTACTAAGTATGAGGATATGCAAAACAGGCAAAAAGGGACCTTTGTTTGGAAGTTATGCTTTCATGCCATTTTGATAAAATCTCATGTACGTCAACATAATAGGCACCTTACAAGTCACAACAAACAATACAAAGTCATATGCTTCACAATACATTATAAACATACATAACACATTTACCTTTACCTTCTTGCCTTGGACCTCCACCTTAAGTAACTATTAAGCAATACCTTTGTGCAATGTATGGGCAACGTCCCATACCATCATCCACACTAAGGCACCACCTTAAGGTCACACAAAGTGCACTTACCATGCATACCTCAACCTTCACCAATTAATCACATAAGACATATAAGCACATAAGCCAACAAGTCACTTCATAAAACTAGAACACTCATCAAATGTCATCCCACAACTCACTTAAGTAAGACATGGTGAGGCAGCCCATACTACCTATCCATACCACACCCAAGTGATCCTTAAGGCTACACAAGACAAGCTCCATTCGCACCTCAACATAAATCGTTCATTCAACTTAATGCATTTAGAAAACTTCGTTCATTTAATGACATAAGATCATCACATACATTCAATTTAACATAAGCACTTACATTCAATTCATTATGACTCATTTTCACATTAGCATGCTCAAACACCAACACTTTCATTAATTAGCCCAATAAGACTCATTCATTCATTATCATTACTAAGACACACCAAGATCTCCCGTAAATGTCTACTTGTGCAATGTCTAGATGATGTCCCATTACACCACCTATCCTAAGTAGTACACCCTTAAGAGACCCTAGTTCATTCATTCATTAATGTGGGGGAAAAGCCTTAACTGACATAGACCATGGAGCTTGACATGGAATCCCAGTAGTACCCTTACCGGATGAGGGATCCCCACTTGCCTAAGGTAGGGTCATTCTTTTAACCTTTACGTGGTAGAGACCACTAGCTAGTCTTATGTGTGCACATAGTTAAGAGATAGAAGGATTGCCTCAAGTACCCACATCTCAATTAACGACGGGGTACCCATCTTAAGGGTTTCTACTAAATACTCACATCTCAACTAACGAAGGAGTATCCACCCATCTTTATACCCTCTCGGTGCTAGACATTACTTCCCTACGGAGTTTGGACATTCATTTCATTCTTCATTTAGGGATAAGGATTGCTACTAAGTACTCTAATCTCAACTCACGAAGGAGTAGCAATCCTAGCCCTACATTCATTCATTTAGGGAAGCTCTTGGATTCAAAGATGAGAAAAACTTTCATCTAGGAACCTCTTTCATTTAAAGGAGTACATTATGAGACTATTCTTAAAATAGACCCAACTTTCATCCATTAGCATTAACTCCCACTCTTTTCATTTATTCTCACATTCTTTTATTCATTCTTCACTAGGTGTGAGAGTAGGTGAACATAGTCTATCCTCACCTCACCTTCATTATAAGTCATTCAAAGAAGACAACAACCAAGCATAACACATAAAGTCTCTACACAAGGTCACCTTTCATGCTCTTAGACCATACAAAAATTTACATCATATCACATTATCTTCACATAATCAACATTACTCAAAATTAAAACAATCCAACTTTGCCTACAAGGCCATGATCACAACATGCTTATAAAGTAAACACCTCCCCACTTTCAAAGGGATCAAACCTTACAATTCTAACATCTACAACATATATATATAAAAAATACTAGAATCAATAATCTATTCACAACTTCATCATCATCATAAACCTTAGGTCACAATTGCCCATTCAAGGCCAACATCCAATGTAACACAATTGACCATCAATTCCTCATAATTCAATATAGAACAATACATAAATAAATAGCCCATAACAATCTACATATTAATATCACATTATTGGCTCATAATTAATAGACCCACTTTAGACCCAAAAATTAGGGTTTCAAGATATGCAATGGTTCATGGAGTTTTTGACCTTAAAACCATTAATAGTAACATAAATCATCATTTGAAATACTTTCATGCAAGAACCCAAGCTTAGAATTGAAATTGGGGTTTTTAGTGTTTTTGAAAAACATTGAAATCACTTTGATTTGGCTATTTGATTGAGAGGAGAATCAAAGATAAAATCCCCATACCTTTGTGATTGATTTCGTTAGGAATTTGAAGAGAAATCAGTAGGAACCCATCCCCTAGGTTGAAGTTTCATCAATGGCTTCGACCCGAGAGCACCCCCTAGTCGTTACCGGCGTATTCGACCTCTCGGAGGTCTTATAAAAGCCCTTAGCATTCGTCATAGCATTTATCATAGAAAAATAGCAGAAAATTTAAAACTTTTCCATAATATAACACAAGACTTAAAAAGTCACCTCATTAAAACCTTTAATACAAAATCGGAATACTACGACTCAAGGTAGTCAACTTAAAACACGACTACAACACAAGAGGGAAACAGTCCTTACAATACAAAAGAACTACTATCTAGTACATTGAATTGAAGGAAACTCTTTAACATAAAGGTCCTTGAATCTTTAAGGACACACTCGAATTTGGGAATAGTAAGCCAAGCTCATCACTTTTAGGAAAGGCCCTTTAGCCACCACCACCTACACTTGGTGTGAAAAGATGAAGAAGAATGATGTTAGTACAAGAATGCACTAAGTATGATAACCATGCAAAAACATGCTTTTAAAAGGACATTTAGTTGGAAACCATGCATAATGCCTTTTTAGAGAAACTTCAAGAACATTTAGTTCCATAGGAAAAACATAAATCCACATACATCATCATACACATGGAAACCATTTATAATAGCACATAGAGACACTTATAACATTTTAGGCACATTCAATGCATACAATACATTACCTTCCTCTCTATCTTAACTCCTTTCCTCAAGCAACCCTTAGGGAATACTTGGTGCAATGTATCACCTTAAGGTTACCAAGGGTGAACTTACATATAGCCTTCATCAATCCAACCACATATATTCATAGAGTCATAAGAATACCATAAGACATAGTCTTCACATAGGAACCATCACC
>JAJOOR010022746.1:0-14471 GCA_036250505.1 Solanum acaule | reverse complement strand
ATTACTGTTAGAATTTTATCATGATTTTCTTACTTTATTTAACTCAAATTATGATTGCCCATTTACCCCATTACCCTCTAGATTGTCTAACTAACAAGCCGTCACAGGTAATTACTGTTAGAATTTTGTCCTGATTTTCTTGCTTTATTTGACTCAAATTATGATTGCCCATTTACCTCATTACCCTTTAGATCGTCTAACTAACAATTCCGTCACAGGTAATTACTGTTAGAATTTTATCATGATTTTCTTACTTTATTTAACTCAAATTATGATTGCCCATTTACCCCATTACCCTCTAGATTGTCTAACTAACAAGCCGTCACAGGTAATTACTGTTAGAATTTTGTCCTGATTTTCTTGCTTTATTTGACTCAAATTATGATTGCCCATTTACCTCATTACCCTTTAGATCGTCTAACTAACAATTCCGTCACAGGTAATTACTGTTAGAATTTTATCATGATTTTCTTACTTTATTTAACTCAAATTATGATTGCCCATTTACCCCATTACCCTCTAGATTGTCTAACTAACAAGCCGTCACAGGTAATTACTGTTAGAATTTTGTCCTGATTTTCTTACGTTATTTGACTCAAATTATGATTGCCCATTTACCCCATTACCCTCTAGATCGTCTAACTAACAAGTCCATCACAGGTAATTACTGTTAGAATTTTATCATGATTTTCTTACTTTATTTAACTCAAATTGTGATTGCACATTTACCCCATTACCCTCTAGATTTCATCAAGTGGTCATGCTAGAGTCATAAACAGTCATGGATAAATTAAATTATGAGATCCTCCGAATGTCTAACTTTGGTTATTATTATACTTGTAAATACGGTATAATTTTCCTACGAAGAGTGTCTAATATGAGGATGGCTATGCCACTGACTATAGGATCCTCTAGATTCCTCAACAATCAAAACTCAATTGCCTGATGACTATCCAAACAGACCCTTAGTCAATTCTCAACGACACACTTATAATTTTTTTTATTTTGTTAATTACACCTAGGGGCACTAATTAATATTTTAATTTGTGTCAGGTATATATATATATCTTTGGGTTTATTCTATTAATGTTTGTAATTAATGTGTTATGATTTGATGATTTTGCAACTAAGCAGTTCGCTCATAGGCGATATGTATGTTTTTTTATTTTAATTAATGTTATATGTATTTGGTTATTTGATCTTTAAGTTTACATTAATTTAGATAATTTTCAATTGAGTTTTGTTTGTCGATTTCAAGTGGGCCATATATTAGTGTTTTCTGAAAGAAAAAAGAGACAGATTATTATTTTATTTTAATTGATATGTGTGAATCATATTCGCTTTTTAATTAAAGTCAAACTTATAATATGAAAAAACCGTCCATACATAAATCACCTCAACCTCAGAAAATGTTTCTCGCTCAATCGTCATTCATTTTTATATTAAAAGTTAGAAGAAATATCTGGTAAAAAACAACGTTGTATAACTTGGTCATTTATTAATTTTAAAAATAATTGTTGTATCCGCATAACGCATGAAACTTTGTTCTTTTGAGTAATTTTGCTCTAGAAAATTTTATCTTAACGACTCCGAATAAATTATTATATTATACATACCAAACCTTTATAAAACTCAAAGATTTTCAAACCAACTATATATACTCGATCTTGTGTTTCAATCGATTAAGCTTTAGTGTATATATATCATGGAGTTCATCATGAACATCAGGGCCGGCTCTATGTATACAAAAATAAGGCATTGGCCTTAGGCCCCCAATTTTAGGGGGCCTCAATTTTTTACCAAGAATAAATTATGTGTTAATTTTTTAAAGAAAAACATTAATTATTTATGATAAAAAGTATATATTTAAAATTATTATTTTATTCTCTTCAACCCCATTCAAATAGAAGAAATCAAGAAAATATTGTTTTATTTTCTTACACTCTCTCTACTAATACTCACATTATTTTCTTTTTAACTCCTTTTACACTCTCTTCTTTAAATTGTTGATAAGTTAGAGTAAGATTCTGTCAAAAATATCAATTAATAGTTGAAAAGTGTTGAACAAATTGAATTGTAAATTCTTTTTCCATTTTTTCTTAGATTTTCAAGCATTACAACAACCATCGTAAAATGTGGGGTAACCAAATTATCAACTTCATCAAAGCTATGGTTCTAACTCTTATATTTATTTGAAATTTGTCAACTTATTACTTGTAGAACTATGTTAACAATTCATATAATGATTGCCTAAGTAAAATAATATTTTTCAACGTTGAATTAATAAAATCTTATTTAAAACTAATAATTGAAAAAGAAATCGAATAAATCATTTATATTTAAAGAAAATATTAGGTAATACTTTGCATTTAAAAATGTAAGAGAAATAAATTTTAAATAAATGCATGTGAAGTTTATTTAGATTTTAGGCCTCTAATTAAGATTTCGCTTTAGGCCTCCGATTACGTTGAGCCGCCCCAGATGAACATCCATATTTCAATTAAGTTAGCTCTCAAAATTGCTTTCATTTTTACTATTGTAAGCATAGTGCTATGGTGGTCTTTTCACACTATAAAACGCTGCCCGAACAACAATAATGACGGTGAACATGAAGCTCCTCCAGCACCAGCACCGGCCATAAACTCATCCATCCACATCTCTCTTGATGAAGATGTCTTTAATTAACTAACAAGACCGTCAAAATTCACAGGTAATTTCTTTTTGCCTTGACGTCTTCATCAGAATCAAAATAATTAGAATCATCTTCATCTTCATCTTCATCATTTTTAGTGTTATTCTAGACTAGCCTAGACAGATTTAGAGGGTCTTTGAATTCAATAACTTTATTAAATGATTCAAGCATTGAAGTTCGACTAAACTATTTACTTTTAATAAAAATCTCTCTTACTTTATAACGTTGATTTTGAAAAAATATTGGAATAAATGATGCAAGTATATTATATTCTAGCTAAGCGTCAGAGCGCTGATGTGTGTTTCTTCGTCCGATCACGTAGAGGAATTTATAAATAGTAAAGTCAAAACGTTTGATTTCTTTAAAATTATTATCTTACAGGTCTTATGACAAGTTTGGAAGAATTTCGTAAAAACTATGAATTCAATTACTATATATATTATTAGACATTGTTAATTTTCGATAAGGAGTGACAATTGGACCAGTCAAAACGGATCAAGACCCAATCCAATCTATATTTGTTTGGGCCAAAATGGATTAGGTAACGGGTCATAACCCAATCCGCCCAATTTTTACTAAATTCTAATAGTTTTATTTGTTATTTTATATGCTTTTAGTACCTTATACAATTATTTATTTATTTATTATAACTATATAGTATAACACATAAAATAAAATAAAAATTAATAATATTTTGACAAGATTTCTCAAAAATCAATTTGGGTAACATATTAACCCAATTTGTAATGAGTTGAAATGAGTTGGGTTGAGATGGATTGAACTAACAAATCGGTGGGTCAATACCCAATCCAAACCTAAATGAATTGGACGGATTGCGCTTGATTTTGCCACCCCTAATTTACTTGTAGTCTAAAGAAATGCACATATGCATTTAATATGTAACTTTATTAATTTAGTTGCATGTAGAAAAAAAGTTAATTTGACCTATGTAAATTGATTTGCTTTGGCACTAATTAATGTTTTAATTTGTGTCAGAACTCAGAGGGATAAGGAAACAGTCTATGAAGCAACGTACATCAGCAAAATGAGTGATAAATAATGTACCATGAGTATTTAATTAATGTAATATTTTGGGTTTTATAAAAATATTTGATGTTTGCAATATTTTATTTTGAGTAGACGATAGATTTTCCATATTTATGTTTTCAGAATTATTAAACTTTATAAGTTCAATATTTTACAATATGTCATTTTGTATGTTTCCTTTTTGTTCGTCGGAATTGTGGGTCTTTTGTACTTCTAAATACCTATTGCATTTTCTTTTAATAAATAAATTTGGGGCCTATTTGGCCTGTTTGATTTAATATATAGAGTATATAGGATTTGGCGAAGCAATTTGAAACTTTCTTTGGAACTAAAACTGATATATATACTGGATACATGAGCCCGTCGTGTTGTTTGGCCATTGATTTCCCAAGTAAAATTTGGGAAAAAATTTAGCAAATAGTGTTTGTTCATACAATTTGTCAATTATTTGACAAAATTTTTTGGCAAATTCTCAAATACTAGAAAAAAACTAGTATTTGGGTCAAATCTCATTATTTGGGAGCTTTTAAAAATTTAAATTCTACACCAAAGTTTTATCTTTTACAAAAACACCCTCTATAGTAGTTGTTTGCGTTGTATGACATAATTTTTTACGTGATCACCAAAACAATGATGGAATATTCAGTGAATAAGAAAGTGATGATATGATTATTGATAAAAACGACGAACAATCGACTTAGGATAACAAAGTCATATGTTTCGTCTATTTCACAATGTATGGAGTGATGCTTGTTGCACTAACTCCGAAATACCACATTGCTCCAGTGTCATGTCATGGACACTATTTGTTATTTGTTGTAACGAAGATCCAACTTGTTGCGGAAGTCATGAATCTTGTTATTCTATCTTTCTATGTAATACAAACTTATAGTTAATTTTGATAATTTCTAAGACTTACGAGTATAAATCACATGTTTTAAAAAAGTGAAATATTTTTTCCAAATACTATGACCAAACACGTTGCCATTAGATTTGTTGAGGGTTGTGTATAAAATTCAACATAATCTATACCAAGTTTTGAATTGGGTATAAAGTCAACATAATTTATACCACGTTTGGTTGTTAGGTTTCTAAATGTTGTGTATAAAAGTTATTCATGTTTTAATTTTATATGGTGTTGGATTGCGTTTTTTGTAATCTTACATAATTAATACCTACATAACTTATGAGGGAATCTATGTATAAGTTATGCGAGATAGAAGGTGGAATAAGTCATGTGGGTAGTAGTTATACATGTATTAAAATAATAAAGTGCACATTTACCCCTATTAATTTATTTTCAAATCTTTTTTCATTGAAAACTTTATATAATTATTATGTTTTCCTAACTATTTTTGTTTCTTATTTCTTTTTATATACATAACAATTTTTCAATTTGTTTCTATTTGAAATCCAAATTAATATTATATATTGGATTGTATAAATTTTGACGAAGCATATACTAATCACTAGATATAAGGCGTCTGTGCTAGCACAGGCTCAACATATGTTATATTTTTGTTTTAATTAATGTAATCCAAATGTATTTTGGAGCCATTTAAAAAGATAGTTATTCACATAATATATGTTACTCCTTCATTTCAATTTACGTGGCACAAATAAATTCGAGAGTCAATCAAGAAAATAAATTATTTTATATCTTAAATTGTTATATTTAGATTTATAGTCATTTTTATGTAATTATTAAATATATAACAAATTTTAAAAATGAAGTAAGACAAATAAATTAACACAGAGAAATTTCGAAAGTATTGCTTCTAACCACTTATTAATATTTAATAATAACTATAATAATTAATTTATCATTTCTAAATTTTTTTTGAAATTTTATGGATTTTTTTAAAATTTTAATATTGTGATTTATAGTTTTATTTATGCAATTATCAAATATATAACAAATTAAAAAATAAAGTAAGATAAATAAATTAACACATAATTTTTTTTTGAAAGTGTTACTTTTAGCCACTTATTAATATTAAATAATAACACTAATAATTAATTTATCATTTCTAAAAAATTGTTGTTATGATCAAATTATTTTAATATTAATCTTGATAAAAAGACAATGTTAAATTCTAATTCTAAATACATATAAGGAAGAAATAGTGGGGGATGGTTGGGAATGTGACACGTGAGGGATTAACTTGGGTTGGATTATCGTGTGGCTTAGAGATGGCATATGCAATAGTCCACACCCTCAAAAAGTTTACTATACATAATTACTACTGTGAGATTTCCTTATGTCCAATTATATTGCTTCATTATAATATTAGCATGCTGATATTTTCATAAATAAACTCTGCATAACTAATACCTACATAACTCTAACCAATAACCAAATGACCTCGGGGTTACACTAAATGGAAGGAGGACATATTTAAGTTATTTCTATTACATATATAACAATTGGTATAATTGTTGAGAATGAGAAGAACAAGGCAGAGTAGTAAAATTATAATAGAAAAATAATGGAGTATTTTAGAGATAACAAAACATATTAAGAATAAAGTTGTACAAGATCTGTTCAAATCGAAAGTACTAATAAATGATAAATCATATGTACGGAATGAAACATATGATTTATGATTGATTTTAGCATATAACATGGGACTTGTAATATTTATTCGATATTTTCAAATACATAGACAATAACACACTCAATATATATAGTACCACACGAGCAATTTCATAAGATTAAAATATACGTATATCTTATTCTTCCTTTCTCAAATAAATATTAAAGGTTATTTTCGTTCGATACAAAAATGGAAACGAAAAGCAACACAACCTTTATGAGTCATAATTAAGCAGTATAGCAACTCTGACAATATTTATGATATTTATAACTAACTCTCTCTCTCTTTCACCAATTAAAAAAAAGAATCTATATAAAACTCAAGAAGAAGAATAAAATATATAATTGTTCTCTTTTAAGTCGTCCTATACGTAATAAATTCGAAAAAATAGATGATTTCATCGATAAAATATTGAATTCATAAAATTTAATAATTTTGAAAATATACGTATGGAAAATACATCGTACACACTACACTCAAATATTTTTTATTACATAAAATTCAAAAATATTTTGAATCTTTAGTTCAAAAGTATATTTACATTAAAAAGGGAAAGAAAACGAATAGTAGAAATATAATAGAAAACTAATGGAGTATTTTAGAGATAACAAAAACATGTTAAGGATAAAATTGCACAAGGTCTGTTCAAATCGAAAGTACTTATAAATGATAAATCGTAAGTTTGGAATGATTAACATATGATTTATAATTGATTTTAGCATATAACACAGGACTTGTAACCTTTATTCGATATTTCCAAACACATAAACAATAACTCACGCAGTATATATAGTCCCACACAATCGATTTCATGAGGTTAAAATATATGCATACCTTACTCTTTCTTTATCAAATAAAATTTTTATTTTATTTTCAACTAAAAAAAAAACCACAACATTTATGAGTCATAATCAAGCAGTATAGCAAAGCTAGCATGACAACAACAACAAGAATTAAATAACAAGTCAACAACAAGAATTAAAAAAACCCTATAAAAGTCAACAACAAGAATAAAATAAATAATTTTTCTATATAAATCGTCCCTATACCTAAAAAATTCGAAAAAATTAGATCACATCATCAATAAAATATTAAATTCATAAAATTTTAATAATTCTGAAAACATACATATGGAAAATACATCGTACATACTACACTTAAAACAATAATGAGTTATTTATTTGCAAACATCAAATATTTTTTATTACATAAAATCCAAAAATATTACATTAATTAAGTTAAATACACATGGTACATTAATTAATATAATAAACGAACTATATATATCTTATATATATCTTTCACTCATTTTGCTCATGTATCTTCATAGATGCTTCCTTATCCCGTCACAATTTAAAACATTAATTAGTGCCAAAAAAATCAATTTAAATAGGGGTAATTAACTTCTTCTTTTTTTTCAATATATAATTAATTAATTAAGTTACATTTTAGTGAGTATTACACAACAAACAAATTAAAAACTCGAAAGGATAATCAAGATGTACATATTATGATTTGAACATCATTGTTATTGAAAAAGAAATCAAAGTGCATATAATATATAGTTATTGAATTCACATGAACTCATAACCGACCCTCTAATTAATTACACGTGAATTATTATAGTTTGCAACTAAGAAATGGTTTGATAAATAAATACATAATAGGGCCAACTAGTCCGTTGAATAAAATGATATGTGTAGCCAACCAATAACCGAGTTTAATATGTGTTGTTTTCTATTTTAATTCATATGACATAGATACAATTTAGAGAATTAATCAAATGTTAGTATAATTTTTATATATTTTAAGTTGTTAATTATGGTGTTTTATAGTACTTTTTAAGTATAATAAATACTTCATTCGTAGATCTTTACTTGTTCACCATACTATTTTGAGATGTCTAATAATACTTGTTCAATTTATAAAATCGATAAAAAAAAATTGGATTACTTTATTAGCTTTCGTTTTAGAATATCTAAAATAGCACATTACTAAATAATGCATATTCGACCTTGCTGTCAATAAAAAACTGAAAAAGATAAATAATCCAAATCGTAACTCAAAATTATGGAAACCCGACCCGTCTTTTAATTTGTACTGGATCGATCCACCTCTGTATAAAGGTTAAAATTGGAAATATGCATTTGCTGTTTGCTTTGAAATCATGGATCCAATTTGCAAAAGGTATTAATATACGAGAATGGTAGACCTAAGCAAAGAATTAATATTATTTAGTATTTAGATACCTAAAATATTCTTCTCTTTCTTCTTTCTATTTTAATCTTTTTTTTTTTTTTAATAATTGTAGCATTCAGATTAGTACATTAGAAAAAATATTATTATGTGGCTATTTCTATAAAATAAAATAATAATAATAATAATTGAATTGGTGTAAAAAGAAAGAAAAATATGATTGTTTCAGATGAAAAAATTAGGAAGCTTAATTCCCACTAATTCATTGAGAATTTGTTTTTTCAGCATATATTTTTACGTTGACCTAATTCGATGGAAGAAGAATGTTCTAAAGCACAATTATTTTTACATTTACGGTGAAAACAACATTTATTACTCGTAAAGGCAATATGATTAGATAATTTGAAGGTGTACATGCATGAAGGTAGAAATGAAAAGATTAATGAAGTTCCTAATTTAAGTGTGTTTTTATTGAGCAAGACACACCCAAGTGAATTGGATGACCATTTCTTTATAAAGTTCTTTCCTTATAACCCTAGATATGCCATTTAGTCTCTTTTTTGGGTGTGCTTTAAAACAATTTATGTTTCACTAAGCAAATTGTTATTAATAATGAATTTGATTATAAAGTGTAAAAAGGCATGCATTATTAATTATCCAGGTATTTGCTTCAAAAATATGTATATATTTTACTACTTCTCTCAATTGGGTGTTTTTTTTTGTCATAAAAGGAGTTAATATACTATATAATTTAAAAGGGGCAATGTATCAGTGTGTCCACCGCAGTGTGATGTCCGTTTCTGTTAATTTGGGTTACATTCCGACCCTGAAAAATATTAGTACGTAGGATTGTTTGTTAACCTAGTATACATAGTCCTAGAATGTCTGCTTTCACTTCCTTTTGGACAAACAGTGGAGGAACTATCAAAATGTTTGGTTGTTGAAAGTAGAGTCCCAAGTAGGTGAGGCCAGCCCTTAATTATACTCCTACTATTCTTTTTAATTTGTCTTTGGCAATTTCGTACTTTGACAATTTTAATTCCTTTTTTCCTACTTTCTATTTTTTCACTAAATACATTAAATTGTTTTGTACTTTGATGGTAATACATTTGACGTCCGATTTTTTTTTAAAAAAACTTACATTTACCTTTGAAAAAATTCATCATCTTCACTTTAAAATAAATAGTTAATATTACTATATATATTGAAGTCTAGAAGTAGGTACCTCTTAGTTAGTAAATGAAGTTCCTAATTTACGTGTTTTTTTATTGAGCAAGACACTCAAGTGAATTGGATGACCATTTCTTTATAAACTACTCATGTTCTTAAATTCTTTCATTACAACCTTAGATATGTCATTTAGTCTCTCTTTTTTTTGGGTGTGCAATTAATGTATTTTATTTATTGGTAATCAAGATATCAAACTTTTAATTTGTATTTTGAAATTAATCTAGCATTGATTAAATGATGTTTTTCATTCTTGTTTATATGAGTTGAAACAACTAGCCTGCAACGTTGGAAGCATTAATATAATCCATCTCCGACTTGGAGAGAATACATAATAAATATATATAACTGTAACAAATGGACAGAGTGAAACACCAACCACCCTTTAATAAATGTAAGAAAAGAACAAAAGAGTGCACATGACTGCCACTTATTCCCATTCTCCATCTGCTTGCAAAAAGAGTTGGTGAGTGGTAATTTTAGCCGAAACTAGTGTTACTTCGTTTTGAAAATGGTGAGTGGTAATTTCAGCCCATATTAGGGTCGGTAAGAGGAGCTCATATTTTGATAATTCATCCATATTTTAATGGGTTGGGTGAGTGATTTTTTATATGGGTAAAATATGGATAAAATATGAATTAGCCAAATTGGTTAAGCTTTTAACTTTTATTCACTCAAACTTCATGATATCACTAAAAATAGTATAACTTCTCTTCTGAAATATTCCTTTTGTTTTAGTAAAAAGAATGATATTTATTGTTACTATTTTAGGAGTCGAAACTTATATTAATTTATTTATCTAAATTCACGTGACACTTTTACCTTTTTACATTAAAATGGTGTAAATTTTAATTAATATTTTAACATACGAATCGACATGAGAAAATTACAACTTATAATTTTTTTTTCTTAACAATTTGTTTGTATAATATTCATTTTTAATCTGTTTTAAGAAGAATTTTGACACTCTCGAGTTTGAGTATTATTTAGATTGGAGTACATATGGTGGTATATGGATTAAAATATGTTTTCAATTAATTTGTGTAGTTGATTGAATAAACTAAGAAGAGAGAACATAATCTCAAGCAATGGAAGCACCTATTTGACTACTTTTTCATGTTGAAGAAGACTTAATAAATTACAAATAATTTTTTTGTGAGATTAATTAGTCTAGATTCTAAAAAAAGAGAGAGTAAAAACTCATCATTGATGATTGTCTCAAATAGCTTCAATGTTGTTGATGGATAACGGGGGTCAAATAATGTCACAACCCAAATATGGACGTGATGGCACTCGTCTTAACCCACCAAGACAAGTCAGCCTAAAACCAATAAAATGCGAAAATTTTTATAATAAACTCAAAAATGCCCCCAAAATTTGGTTGTCACGTGTACAAGTCTCTAAAGTATTACAATTGAATCAAAAGAAAAATACAAGTCTCATATGGCATTGTTTCTAGAGTAGAACAAGATCATAAACAGGAGTAAGAAGGTCTGTTGAGTTGACAAACAGCTACCTCACAAATCTCCAAGAAGCCTCGGAAAAGAAGAGAATATATCACAAAGGTCCGGGCTACAAACCTACAAAAAAAAATGTAGTAGCAAGGGGTGAGTACCAAACCACACGGTACTCAGCAAGTAAACCTCTAAACACAAGCTAAGGGGATAGAATACAGGTACTCCTTACACCCTAACCGAACCTCCACAACTACAATTTGTATAAAACCAGCCCAACCTAACAGTTCACAATTTACAAGCACATATCTCAACAACAACATCTAACAATCATATATTCACAACAACAAGCTCAATATTCATCAATTACAACCTCCACAACTATAGCCTGCTTAAAGCCGGCCCAACATAACACTTCACAGTTTACAAAGCACATAGCTCAACACAACACTCTAACAATTTCATATCCTCAACAACAACAACAGTTTCATAGCCTCATCAACAACAACACTCTAACAATTGCAATCTTCAACAACAAGCTCAATATTCATCAGTCACAAGTTCCACAGAAAAGCACTCACAAGATCAGCAACACACAAGATCAAGTTCACCAATAATAAAGAAGTGTAATGCAATGAAATGCAATGTCAAGTATAGTGATGCATGTCTGACCTAATGATACACACCCGCTGTCTTTCAGTCCGAGACCCATGGGGGACATATATGTCCATGCATCCATCGCGGCACGCGATACGTCCCTCGAAATGGTTCATCCTCTTTAATTTCTTATTCTTTCTCAATGCACATAACACTTGTCACAACCATGTATCAGAACAATGCAAATGACATGTTCACACAAATAATGAGGAGATGACCATTTTCATAACATTGCACAATTCACAACAACACAATCATGATAAAACATCAACAATGATTCAACAAGCCTTTCAAACCATTCTCAATACATCACACAAACAATTGATCACATTGCCTTTTATTACCCCTTTTCATCATTAGAATTAGTCAATGTGGACAAGTCAATCCATCACTAAGTCTCATTACCCCCAAACACATATTACAAGGAAATACACGAATTCCATACACTTAACAAGGGTTTAGAAATCCACTTGCCTCAAATAATCGAACAATCACTCTGAGACTTGAGCCTTCCCTTTTCGTTGAGCTTCCAAATCAATGCAATCTATTCAAGTACATAGTCACAATAAGATTCCGAAACTAACAACACTCATGTCACTATAGGTTTAGCCTAGACCCAAAAGCTTACCCAAATTTATAATTAAGTTCCTAACTCTTGATGCCCATTAACTTGTCAATTCTTCCAATTCCTTCAAATATCGTAAATCTAATGACATTCACAAAAATACGAACAACAATGACATTATTATTTTCCCAAGAAATCAATTAGGCCTTAACCTATATAGAGTAACAATCTAACTCCTTTAGTGAGCATTCAACTTACAACTTGAAACTGTAGATAGCATGTATGGAAAATAATTATACATATACTCCTAACAATTCAATTCCCTTAATCCCCAAAAATTGACAGCAAACAAAAAGTAATATAATAATAATAACAATACTATTAGCACCCACCGTTACCATTAATTTCTAAAACAACTCACAACCCATTTTAACTAACATACAACAATTTCACCTTAATTTCCCCAAACTCTTAATGAATTAAAATATTAACTAACATCAAAGAAAAGTCTCATATCCTAATAGTGTTTCATCCGCCAACCATAGCAATTTAACCAATACGCTCTAGTCCATCAATATATATGTGTATATATATATATATATATATATATATAATATGCGACAATCTGTACAAGAATAGAAAAATTGGCTTCACATATACATATTTATTTATTTACCTAAAATACTCCTTGTTCCCGCCGCACAAGTTCTCCACGAACTTTTCTTTCGGTTTTGTAACGACCCTCTAAGTCGTTTTATGAATTTTAATCATTATTTTTATATTAACCCATTTTAGTAGCTTTTATAAATAATTTATGACTTATAAGAATAAGTGATATGATTTTCAAATTTAATAAAAGATTATTTTGTTGCTAATAATAATAGAAAAGGAAAATAAATAAATAAAAAAATTAAAAGAGAAATAAAAAGGCAAATATTGCTGGCTGATGTGAACAGCAGCAGTTCACGCAGAGGAAAAAAAATAGAAAAAAAGAAAGGGTTTGGGCGAGAAGTTACCTGCGAGTTGCGGCGTCCCATGAGAGTGACCATATTCAGGTAAGAACCTCAAATTTGAACTCTTTAATCCCATAATGAAATGTATATTCATGAAATAATGAATGCGTTGTCACTTGGAGGGGAATGAGTATTATATTGGTTTTTAGAATGTATTGCTCTTTCAATTAATGTTGTTGTACGTGGGCTTAGGAATTTGGGGTACAAGTTTTAGTGGGGTATTCATGTGAGGTAGGTCAGGAGGTACGGAATTGGATGTTGGGCAACATGTTACAGTGGGGGAAGAGAAAGTATTGCCCTCGATTGTTAATTAATGAGCTGCTAATGATTACTATTTCATAGAAGGCATAAGTTTTGTATATTGTTAAACATAAATTGACACCACCGACATTTTAATGTGGCTCCGTTGTTTGAGATTTTCTTTAGTTATCACATTATGACTCACGTTTTAATATATTGAAATAGGCAGTTAAATATTAGAAGTATGGTATTATGTGAGTACCATTCGAATTATGATATTGGGAAAATTGGGACATAATTCTAGGCTTGAAACTTAAGAACTTGATTATAGATTTGGGTGAGTTTTCGGGTCTAGGCTAAACCTATAGTAATATGGATGTTGATTAGTTTTGAAATCTTATTGTGATTATATATTTGAATAGATTGCTTTGAGTTGGAAGTTCAACAAAAGGGGAAAGCTCAAGTCCCGAAGTGATTGTTCTACTATTTGAGGCAAGTGGATTTCTAAACCCTTGTTAAGTGTATGGAATTCATGTATTTCCTTGTAATATGTGTTTAGGGTAATGAGGCTTGGTGATGGGTTGACTTGTCCACATTGATTAATTCTAATGATGAGAAAGGGATAATAAAGGCAATGTGATCAATTGTTTGTGTGATGTGTTGAGAATTGTTTGAAAGGCTTGTTGAATCATTGTTGATGTTGTATCCTGATTGTGTTGTTGTGAATTGTGCAATGTTATGAAAATGGTCATCTCTTCATTATTTGTGTGAACATGTCATTTG
>JAJOOR010022745.1:0-15576 GCA_036250505.1 Solanum acaule | reverse complement strand
AAACCCTACGCCCTTTTCTTCTTTTCCTTTTTCAGTTATGACTCAAATATTAAACCCCAAATAATTTAATTCATTTTAACCCATGGTCAAGTGGTATAGAGTCTTTAATAAATGATCACTTTAACCCACTAACTATCGATTAATTAACTTAAGTTAAACGAATAGTTCAAAATTTCCAAATCAACTTCACCGACTAATCAAAAATTACTCGAGTCAACTATTGAGAGGGGTAAAAACGGTAATTTTATATAAATTTCTAAAAATGACAATCCGGGTCATTACACGACGGAACCCGATCGTTACAATATAAATCAAGTGCTAAGCATAATTAATGGAATTATTGTATCTAATTGAAGGACAATAATGGATCTATCCGTAATTACTAATAAAACATGCCAACCAACTAAGATGATTAATAGTTGTTACTTCCTCCGTCTTTATTTATGTGGCTGAATTTTATTGTTGGCCTATCTAAAGTTAAATATTAGTACTAACTATATATGATTCGACTAGCATAATTAATGGAATAATAGTATCTAGTTGAAGGACGATAATGAATCTATCCGTAATTACTAATGATTAATATATAATTGTTACTCCCTCCATCTTTATTTATGTGGCTGAATTTTATTGTTGGTTATAACTAGATAATAGTGAAGGTTATCTGGGACTTACACGCTAGAGAGTCAATAATGGATCCAACAAATATAGTGAAAGTTGTACTAGCCATGTTTTTCTTCTATTGAATATATTCAAAGTTAACAAATTTTAAAATCAATGAATTATCAAATTTCTTCGAAGGTATAGTGATAGGAGCAGTAACTAAGTAATTAATTATCACAAATTAACTTTATGTGATAAAAAAGAAAGAGTGGCCATCTACTTTTTGTTAATTGCTTCACTAATTAATCCTATTTTTTTGTCTTTTCCCTATCGTTAGTTATGCAACTCATGCTTTGTGACTATTCTTCGCATTAAATATTTTGTTGTTGATATAGTAAAACTTTATTTGTAGCACACACAAATAAATCATGTTTTGTGATTATTCCCCCAAGTTAAATATTTTATTATTGATATGGTAAAACATTATTTTTAGCACACATTAATCATGTTCTGTGACTATTTTTCTACATGAAACGATAAACCTAATTACATATGAGTGGGTTACTCCCTCTAATTCAAAATAAACGATGATAGATTACTCTTTGGTTAATGATTTTAAATATCTTTTTATGGGTGTCATGCTTTAACAATTCATTTATATTATATTATTGATGATGCCTTATGATGCAGATATATAGCTCTGAGGCTCCCCAGTACAAGCTAAAGATTCATCATATCCATAGAGTTTGCAATCCTCTCCGGCTGTGCAACAATTAACGCAAACTTGATAAGGTTTGGCTAATCCAGAAGATGGACAAGTCATGTAAACAACTTTAGGGTCACATTTCAGGGTACATGCCTTGAGTTCAATACTCTCTCCTTCACAAACAAACTTGCCATTTTTATCAAAACAGTAGCAATTCTTGTACCCCGTACAATAGGTGGGATAAATTATCGTCTGTCCTTTTGAACGGAAACACTTTGAAATATTTGTTATCTAGCAATAATTTTATTCTCCATGTGATAAGTGGGAGTCAATTGCATATATCTCGGCTTTAGGAGAAATAATAATTTTAGTCCATGAACTATAGATTTGACCTCTATAGACTGTATATATGATTCGACTAAACATAATTGATATTTGATTAATATAAACATGTGGTTTTTATTTTTCACCCTAACACAAGTTAAAAAATTAATGAAATTGTTAATTTTAAAATATAGAATTTTTTTTAAAGAAATATTCAAAAATTATTATTAATTTGTTAAAAGAAAGGCTAGCCTCTATAGACAAACACGATGTTGAAGTCATCATTATCGCCCACTCATACCATTCAATTCAAATATAATCAAATTGGATCAAAATTTATCGTCTCCCCCTCTTTATGGCTTTTCTCTTTCATATATCATATTTTAACTTTCTATTAATTATGTATAGCTATAAGATTGAATTATTCAACCAGATTATTTTTATAGAACATTAACCCGAGATTTCTTAGCGCATTTACCCTTAAATGTATTTTTTTTTCTTATTTATTTTTAATTAATGATTTCATTAGTTTAGGATGAAATTACCCGTTTACATAAATTAAAGATTAATTATGCTAAATCAAAATATACATGAATCAAAACTGAAACAAACCAATAATACAAAGACCAAAATGGTTATTTGCCCATCACTTTAATTTTTGTAATTAAAGTGGATAGAATTACTTTTACAAATAGATATTTATGAATTAAACAGATGGCCCAATGCATCGTAAATTGGATAACCCTGTATGAAGAGTGATACAGCGTACAAAAATAAAATAATATATCTTTCATATGGAATTATTGTATTGTATCTAGTTGAAGGACAATAATGGAGAGTCCGACATAAAAAATGACACTTTTTGAATCCTGAATATCAAAAGGGACCCTCTTTAAAAGTACACACTAAAACAGATAAGTCGCCCATTTATGGACGAACTAAAATTATCATTTTTAACGTCGTAACCCCCGTTAACTCCAAATTTATCCAAACCAATATTACACAAATCTTTTTGTTAACCCCTAACATAAATCTATATCTCTTTCTCGATTCATAGAAGATTAGATTTTTCATAGTCATTTTTTAAAAGTAAACCTTTAACTACGGTTAAGACACTTTTAAGTTAAATTTAATTTGAACCCTTAAATTAATTTTTAAAATAGATAAATATCAATCATCCTGATATGCATTTGAAAAAATGAATGAGAAAGATGATTCAATTAAGGCCACATTTTAATCATGACTAAAATAATATACAGTATAATTTCATATATATTTGCTTTAAAAAAAAATTGACAATCCATTCGTTTCTAGCAATAAATTTCTTCAACCACAAATATATTAAAGATAACTACGGCATAGAAACAAATATCTATGAAGAATTTTATGTTAGCGGAAGGATCCAAATTTGTATACTTCTATATGAAATTAAAAAAACTTCATTGAACATCAAAATAATAATAATAATCATAAACTCCTCAATATTTATATTCCTAGCTTCTTGAATTAAATTGTTTACATATTCAACGATGTAAAAATTATTTCTCTATCTATTTTCCTTATATCATGCATGGTTTCACATATATCAAAGGATAAAAGCAATCTATGTAAATTATCTCACTTTATTAAGTTTTCTATCTAAATTATTGAGAACGTAGATTTCTTTCTGCACTATCCCTCAATAATTAGCAAAACACACCTAGACTAGATTTGTTTTGCTAACCCAACTGATATTAATTATATATGATTAATATTTATATGTATATGGATTTGGTTAATAAAATGCATCTGGTTCATCAAAGAATTATAAAGACACGTGACATTCATTTAGGATAAGAAATATGGATGATCTCTTTTCTCTTTTATTCAGATAACTAGTAAATACACATAACACACAACTTTGATGCCCACATTATAGTGATTAGCATGTCACTATGTGTGCATCCTTTTATTTCATACATTAATTAAGTTGGCCAATCCAGAAGATGGACAAGTCTAGGGTCACATTGCAGGGTACATATTTGCCTTGGGCTCATCACTCTCTCCTTCACATACAAACTTGCCATTTTTATCGAAATAGTAGCAACCCTTGTACCCTGTGCAGCATGTGGTACATCCGGTGGGATAAATTAGCGATTTTCCTTCTGAACGGGGACACTTTGAGTAGGCAATATGTGGATCACAATTTAGGGGGCATGCTTTTGGTTTTTTTGGGTCAGATTGTCCTTCACAAATGAAAGCCCCATTTGCACTATAATAATTGCAACCTTTATAACCTGCACAACAGTTGGTGCATATGTGATTTTCCGGACTTCCTTCTGAACGTGGGCATATCCCAAACCCAAGATTACCACATTCTAAAGTGCAAGCCTTCGCATCAACATGCTCCATTGCGCTTACAAGTACCAATAATCCTACAAACAAATATAATATAAAGGAAAAATATAAAACTACTTGTGTATATATATATATGTATAAACCAAGAAATTTTTTATTTTTTATTTTTTTTTTTAAAAGAAAAAGGAGTAAAGGAAAATCTTACCAAGAACAATTAGTAGGTAAGCAACGAAATTAACTTCCTTGTGAACAGCCATGATGGATAATTAATTAGTACTGCCTTTTTTTCTTTTAATTTTGGGGTGAAGAGTGTCTGTCCTCCTCCACCTATTTATAGCAAACGAGTGATCAAAAAGATAGCAAACTAAAACCTTTTTTTTCTTCATATTAATATAAATTATTTTTATTAATATTTGATAAAAAAGAAAAAGATGTGCTTGTTAGTTAATTAGTTTGGCAAGGTACTTACGCTTGCTTCTTCTTTATTACTCTCTTTATCCGATCTTTACTTGTTTACTATACTAAAAGTAGATGTCCGATAATATTTGTCTAATTTGAAAGATCAATGAGTAATTTTACTTGTTTGTGTCTATTTTATTCTTGCTGCTATTAGATATTATTCAATATCAAATATATTTTTCAAAGCATTAAATTTAATATATTCAAAAGGTAATATAGTAATATCATTCTTATTATTTATTATTTCTCAATGCGAGTCTCAAATATATATAGTGGACGGTTATAATTGGACGGAGGAGCCGAAAGCTCTTAACTTTTCCTGGTTGCTATCTTTAATTTCTCCTATTCAGCAAGCTGTACTGACCCCGACTTGCTTGTTTTTTTAAATAATTATCATCCAGCATCGGTTTCTTATAAGTCCACGTGATAATTAAGTTGGAACTCTATTATTGCACACGGAAAGAGGATAAAAATATTCAAAACTTAAATATATCCCGCATTCATTTTTTTGGTTAAAAATACCCTTTAATTCACCTTTTAAACCCATTTCTGCTTCTAACATATTATACAAACAAATCCAAGAGGTGTAATGAATGTTTTTTTCTGAATTGGAAGATGTAGTTTTGGGTGGTGGTAGAAATTTGGATAAATTTTATCATCCTAACTAGAAATTTTCATTTTGCTGGAAAAAAAATTTAATGAACAAGTTCTTTGAATTGGGTCGAGAAAGATTTGATAGGTCGAATTTTTTTTTTTTTTATCCAATAGGAAGATGTCACCTAATTAAAAAATAAGAATAACAATAATTTTAAAAAGGATTGTTAGATTGAGGGATATTTTTAACCAAATAAATGAATGAGGGGTATATTTAAATCTTTTCAAATAGTCTAGGGGTATTTTTAGCCCTTTTTCCTTTTGCATATATAGCTTTAGTGGTTGTTTGGTTTGAAAACAAGTTATGATGAGATAAGTTATGCTGGGATAAGTTATGTTGGGAATAGTTTTTATTTCTTGTTTGGTTTGTTGTATTATAACTAATAAGCATTGGATACTTTCTAAGAATTAGTTATTTGTTTACGAAAATACCCTCTATCTAATTTAGCTTTTTATATATAGTTTTTTATAAAGCTTTTAGTTACTCACTCTTAAAAATAAAATCAAATGAATCTCAATTATTGATAAGTTTACTATCCACATGAATCAAAACTGGAGCAAGCTATTGAGGCTAGTGGGGAGCATCTTTTCTTTACCGTTATAAGCAAAAAAATTAGACAAATATAAATGAATCAAAAGTGGAGCAAAAACTGCACAATAACAATAACCATAATTGAATTGAAATTTGGTAAATTTGATAACATTATTTCTCGTTGCAAAAATAACTTTTTAACCAATTGCAAAAGAAACAAAATTCAAAAAGGACTCAAACAGTTGAATAATTTTATCAAACTAAAATTATAGATTTATTTGAAATTTATCAAAACAACATCTCATGAGCAGCAAAAATAATTCAGCAACTTTACAAATGTGGAATAAATATATGAAAAGTGATAATCAAATAGATTTCAAGGATATTCTTGTCATTTTGATTATTTTATTCTAGGATAAGTTATCTTGGTATTGTTATTCCACCAAGAGGAAGGGATAACTTATCCCAGTACTATTTATTAATCCTGGGATAAGTTATCCCATACTTTGTAACCAAACAAGAAATAAAGAGGCACTAAAAAGTTATCCCATGACTATTTTCTCTTATCCATTACACCAAACAACTCCTTAAGGTATAACAATTTTAGTTCCTGTGTTTCAGAATATATTTTAGTTTTGGTCATGTATATATAATTCGATTAATCATAATTAATCTACGATTAATATAAATGTACAATTTTGATCGAAAACGTTAATTTGAAAATATAGAAAAAATTTATAAAAAATCAAAAGTAAAGATTAATTTAGTAAAAAGACTAGTCTCGACTAACAAACACGATTCCCTATGTTTTATGGCTTTTCTTGTTCATACTAGATACGCCCCGTGCAACGGGGCCCAATATATATTATTTTTTTATTTTAATTTATGTGATACGATTGAAACTTGAGAAACTATTTAAATTTTTATATGATTTTTAATAATATTTTAAGTTATTAATTATTATGATTTAGAATTATTTTTTTACATAATTTTAAAATAATATATATCATTTCGTTGTCCCAATTTATGTGGGGCACGTCTAGAATTTCTAAAACTAATCATTTTTATGTATTTTAAATATTTCAAGTTGTTAATTATTGTAATTTGTGGAATATTTTACGTAATCTTTGAATAATATATGTTACTTTTTATGTGACGTTGATATATTTTAGAGAGCCAACCAAATTTTTTATGTCTTTTGAAATTCTTAAGTTGTTACTTATTTTAATTTATAGTACTTATAGAATTTTGAAAGTCAATTAATTTTTTATATGACTTTTAAATATTTTAAGCTATTAATTATTGTGGTTTAAAGTATTATTATCATAGTTTTCAAATATATAAGAATAAACTATCAAATTATCCTTGTATGCATACATGAGCTTGTGCCGACAATTATATGTCTCAATTTATATGACACAAATGAAATTTGAAGAGTCAGTCAAGTATTGTATATATTTTTTCTAAAAATAATTGAATTGTTAATTATTATGGCTTACAGTATTTTTACGTCATTTTAATAATATATGTTTCTTCTTCTATCCTAATTTATGTGGCACATATAGAATTCAGAGAGTCAATCAATTTTAATATGGTTTTTTAATATTTTAATTCGTTAATAATTATAATTTATAGTACTTTATACATAATTTTAAAATAATATGTGTATAATTTTGAGTGTCGATCAGATTTTTTATATTATTTTTAAATATTAGTAATGAACAATATTTAAAGCATATTTATTATCAATTAAATTTTAGTATTAGTAATGAAATGTGAAATATTCTAAATTTTATTATTTAATTACATTCTAAATGAAAATAATATTTTTTCTTCAAACACAACAACAAAGAAAGCCCAAAATAAGTACTCCCTCTGTCCCTAATTTCTTGTCTACTTTTGAGTTGACATACCTATTAAGAAAATAATAATTGATTTAGTGAGTTTACCATCCCCTATTAATTATGAAGTGGATGGATTAAAAACTAGTTCAACTATTTTCAAAATAATTAATTGAGGGTATAATGGGTAAAAAAAAATTTGTCCTTTCTTGATTTGTCAAAATTGACAAGTAATTAGGGACAACTAAAAAATGAAATGTAGACAAGTAATTAGGGACATAGGGAGTACTTCCCATGTCTCAATTTATGTTGCATTCTTTGTTTTTCGAGAGTTAAACAACTTAACTTTGATCGGGAATTTGCGCATGGAATCTTCAAATTTTTTGAAATTAAATTTATATATTTGTAAACTAAGTAAAAAGTATCATAAATCACAATAATTGACAATTCAAGATATTTAAAAGATATATAAAAAATTAACGATCAAAGATAAACTTATTTGAATCTTAAAATTTGAAAAATGTCACATAAATTGAGACGGATGAAATATAATATCACTAAACATTACATCTTATGGGATGTGGGTAAGGCTGGCAATTGGACAGGACCGGTTTTACCGGAATCGATACCGGAACCGGGTCTTACTAGAACACCGAAAATTCCCAAAAGTTCCGCCCGGTCCATTCGTTACCGGATAGGAACCGATTTGGATCGGATCGGAACCGGTTCTTACCGGATCATTGTGTACCGGTAATTTTTTTTATTTTTTTATTAACTTTAATTACTATATAATATTATATTATTAAAAAACTTCAATTTAAAACTTTAAACTTTAAAGTTTCAATTGAATTTAAGTTTAAACTTTGAAGTTTAAAATTGACTTTAAAGTTTAAAGTTTATATTGAATTTAAAGTTTAAACCTTAAAATTCAATTTTATATTAAAGTTTAAACTAATATTAAAATAGTTGAAAATTAAATTTGTAAAATGACTTGAATTAAATATAAGAGACTATTTTAAAAGAAAATCAAGGTGAATAGCCGTATATTTATTCAAATATGTAAATTGTACAATACAAATATTAGGAAGAGACAAAGAGTACATAATCTAGGTATTGAATATTAATTATTGTACTAACTACTAACAATTGAAACTTTTTTTAAAATCTTTTCGTAACTTTTGTATCATTTCAAAAGAAATATTTTTTGGAACTTGTATTTGTCGTTCTTCTTCCATTGCTTCCATGCCATCATCACTATTATCACCAAATATTTCATCTATTTCGTTTTCTATTTGGCTATTTAATTGTGGTAGACCGGTATTTCTTCTTTCAGCATTGACCCAATCTCGAAACAACATCGATATTTCCAAACTATCCTTTGCTAATGAATATCTATGATCTCCAATCATAAATCTCGCCGCACTAAAGGCTTGCTCCAAAGTGACCGATGATGCTTGAATCGCTAGCACATCTCAAACAACCCTAGCAAGGGTCGGAAATTGATTTTCATGATTCTTCCACCATACTAATATTTGATCTTGAAGTTGTCCTTCTTCATGCCTAATATTTTCCCGTGCCTGATTGAAATATAAATCAAAATCATTATTAGTAGAGGATTCAAGCTCAAGATAATCATCCATCCAATCATCCGTATTATCACTTCTAGGCCTACAAGATGGAGGTTCAACTATTGGAATAATTTTTTCCATAGCTTTATATGTATTATATAACTCTGTAGCTTTTGTATATATGCTACTTTTACAATCTTCAACACTTGGAGTTTCATCATCTTTAATTTCTAAATTTGCATAATTCTTTTCAACCATTCTTTCAACGCCTTTTAATTTGTAATTTGGGTTGAAAGTAGTAGCAGTCAAATAGATTTGAGGAATAGGAAAAAAATATTTTTTGAATTTTTCAATCATAAAAGGAAGTGAATCATTAAATCGATCTTTTCCTCTATATTTTGTAAATTCAGATGAAATAGCACAAATATTTACCAAAACAAAAGAAATAGTTGGATAATATTGACCAGAAGCAGTATTTGTTGCTTTATAAAAAACACTTAAAAATTCAACAAGTTCTTTTGTATTTTCCCAATCTTCATAGCCAATTCTTAAATTTGGGTCCGCATTATGAGCATTAAAAACTAATTGTGTTGGCTCTTGATAAATATAAGCAACTTCAAGTATTTCAAATAAAGAATTCCATCGAGTGCATACTTCTTTTGGTACTTTTCTATATGCAAGTCCACATTCTTTACAACAATTTTTAAATTCTGTAATTCTACCTTTTATTTTAGCTTTAAAAATCCAATTACAAGCAAGCCTAATTTTTTCACAAGAAATTCCAAATTGAGAAATACCATCTTTTACTATCAAATTATACACATGTGCGGCACACTTAATATGAAAAGAATAATTATCAATTGGACAAAGTCTACATTTTAAATAATCAATTGCTTTTAAATTATTAGAAGCATTATCTAAAGTGACACTCATTATTTTATCACATATTCCATAAAATTGTAAAATAGAGCTTATTTTTGTTGCTATATAAGAACTGGTTTTAGTTTCTTCAACATATTTATATCCTAATATTCGTTTTTGCATGTTCCATTCATGGTCAATCCAATGGACAGTAATTGTAAAATAATCATTACCATTAGAAATGTCCCATATCAGAAGTAATAGATAATCTACCATCATAATAAACAAATAAACAACAAATATAATGAATAAAACTTCTTGGAATACCTTCATAATCTGGGTTATACAATTCCTGAATATAATGAATAAAACCAGGATGTGAAGGAAATGAAAAAGGCAAACCACAAACAACAACCATTTTAGCTAATTCTCTACGATCTTTTTCTTTACTATATATGCGGTGTGTGCTTCGGCTAGCCAGGTTAGTCATATTTAATACACTTTAAACCATATTAGAACCTCCAACTCCCATAGAATTTTCAGGTATGGGTATTCCATTTCTATTAGCCCTTTCTATATCATCTAGGCGAGCAAATTCTTTATTACACTTTCTCAAATGCGTTCTTAGTCGTACCGTTCCCCCTTGTGTACCCGTAATCATATGTCATGGTCAATTTACATTTTGTGCAAGTAACAATAGTTTTTTCCTCATTTTGTACCAAAAATTTCCATTCTAAAGATCTTTTAACACGTATATCGGTCTTTGAAAAAGTAGGTAAAGAGGGGACTTCATCTTGTTCTGGTAATTTGATAACCGGACTAGTAGGGGTCTCATCATCTTCCTCATTTATTTCTACTTCCTCAAAATTAGTAAAACATCTATTTAAAGTCTCATGATCTACTTCATTTTCAGAATTAAATTCAATAGGTCCTCGTGACATAAAAGAAGTTTCATCAACATGAGTATAATCATTAGTATTAACTCTAAATCTAGGTGGCAAATGCTTAGAACTAGAACTAGTTCCTCCTCCCCTACTATTTTTTCCTTCCGACATTGGTCTTTTATCACTATTTCTTTCCGAATTCATGTTCAAGTTTAAAATAATTAAATATTATGAAAAACAAGCAAGATAATATAACAAAAAGATAAAATAACTTAATTAATATAACGTATAATGTGTTTGTAGGCTCTTATTAGATAGTAAAAATATTTTAAATTGTTAATTATTGTATAATTGATAGTGTATATTGCGTAATTTTCAATAAAATATTTTAAATTATTAACTCTAATAATTTATAGTATCTTAAACGTAATCTTTGAATACATGATAAATTAAAAAGAAAACTAAAACGAATAAATTATAAATTGAATAATTGACATTTCCAAATATTAATTTATCACAAAATGAAAGTGAAAGAAGTTGTGAGGCAGAAATAAAGAGAAGGCAATGGAATTGGTGAGGTGGGGTCCATATCTATTAAAACGGGTTGAAATAAATGCACGGCAAATTGAAAAGGTGTGAAATAGAGAGGAAAACAGGCCCACATGCATTGAAAATTAAGAACTTTTCGGCTGATGATGGGAATGTACAATTATAAAGCAGTCTCGTACAATAGTGTTTAAGCATAATAATAAATCAAATGCCCATATTACCCTTGGCGAGGGAAGTAGGCATGTTGCCGAACAACTGCTTCCCTAGCCTCTTCATTCTAAATAAGTGAGGGTTTCCTCAGTCCGACGAAATCAGTAAATAGCCTACACGTGTATGTTTAAGGCTACTTCCGTAAACAGATAAAAAAAGTGAGGGTTTTCTCGATCCGACGAAATTAGTAAATAGCCTACACGTGTACGTTTAAGGCTACTTCCGTAAATAGATAAAAAATGAAGGCCACTTCTATTTCACGGATAATTCCGTCGTTTCACCTATAATTTGACCTATTAATAAACTCCACCTGTTTGCCTTTTCGGTTTCCATTTAAACATTGCAACAACTCACGCGTCAACTTCATTCTTAAAGAAATTCAAGGCTCTCTTCTGTTGACACCTATTTGGTACCTCCATTGCAGCTGCCACCTGTTGTTTGTTTCGTCGTCTACATCTGTGAATATGCAAAGCCTCTTTCGAGTTCGTCGATCTTCCAAGCTAACAAAGGTATGCTGCCTGCCTTTGCTCTGCTCATTTTCCTCTCTTTCCTGGACATGCTTTCCCCTCTTTATTTTTATTATTCATTATGCAAACTACTTGGTTAACTAGGAATAAAAGGTGTCTTATCAAATGTAATTATACCTAAATAAGTTATATAATATAAACGTAATGTCCTCTAAACAAATCAAAGTAATATACTGTAGCAGTTCCCTCTACTAATGCGCAAATGTGAATCAATTTTTTCGTTAATCGGCTTAGTTAGTATTGATTGACAGTATATATGCCGTGTCAAACTAGAGGAAAACTCCACCTTATATCTTACTGCTTCTGGGATTTCTACGTTGCTGACGTCCATAACAAATATGTAGTCGATAGGTGAGTGAAAGATAATTCAACGGGAAAGAACAACTTCTTAATTTGCAAAATAAACTACAGTAGTTTAGCTGAAACAGCGACATGATCTTCTTTCTGCAAGTCCTCTACACTAAAGAGACAATTAACTTGGGGAATTATCCGAAGATCCAACAACTTTACCCAATGTATTAACCACATATATGCTTGACCCTCGCATACGGCTGCTATTTGCGCCTTTACCACATACGTGCCTTTTAATATATGCTCTACTCTTGCTAGGCTGTCATTTGACCTTTTAGTTAATTAGAGTGGTATCAAGAATGCAATATTCATTTGAATTTTCTCTTTTGCATAGTTTTAACTAATACACTGCATACTTGCTACACCTTCTGTAGGATTTTGGAACTCACACTTCTTCAGCTGGTGAAATAGAGAACAAACTTTTTACTGACAAACGTAAGTTTCTGCATTTTCCTACTCTATAGTTTTTTTTACCTCTGTTACTGTTCTTCTGTATTCTTCAGTCTACATTGTACTATGTTATTCTGTGTTGACTGACCCTAATTGAACACCAAGATATTACTTCAATAAAAGAACTTCGCTAAATACTTGCCCTCAAATGTCTGGCACTAAACGAAAAATGAATGCAATCCTACCTGAACAAACGGGTACTACCAAAAAGGATGCCAAAAATCTTAGAAACCGAATTTCTTACCAAAAAATACCAACTGAAAAAAGGGTAGCTCTTCTGGCACTACGCCGGGCAGAATACTCTGCTCGAACGCATGCTCTTCCCCAAAATCTTGCTGCTGTCCATTTTACAAAGACTGACTCTGGCCGTCAAAGTATAACTCCACCGCAATCTATTGTGTTCCTTCAGAATAAACCATCATATGTTACCTCAGAATCTCAATGCGAGAGCATCTACGAAATAGGTTAGTACCAATTAAAGTTAGTCACACATAATAAATGAACAGTTACCTTATATACATTAATTACATATAATATTACAGGCTCAACATCAACCACCTGCAATGACCATTCTACTTTGTACCAACCACGAAAAACTATCAGAGGTTTATTTGCATTTATTATATTATCCTTGGCATCCTTTTTTCCATTTGTTCCTTTCTAAATTGTCCTTCCATTCTGCAGAACATGAACCAACAGCAGTAAAATGCTCTAATCTGAATACATTGCCCTGTAGTCCCACTCTGTTAAGGAAAGTTCCAAACTGCAAATTTTGTACAGCTAGAAGACTTCAATATGTATCTCCTGGCTTCTGCTGTAGTAATGGTTCTATAAAGTTAGTTTCTCATAAATTACCTCCCGCATTAAAAAGTCTTTACTTTGGAACTAATGAAGAATCCAATCATTTCCGTACTTACATTAGAACATATAATAACATGTTTGCCTTTACCTCACTTGGAGTCAAATATGATAAGGAGTTAGCAAAAAGAACTCAAGGTATATACACATTTAAAGTTCAAGGACAAATGCATCATTTCATAAATAGCCTCCTTCCTACAAATAATGAAGTAAGAAACTTACAAATCTACTTTAATGGCAATGATGCCGACGTAATTAACAAAATGTTATTCTCCGAAACTCTTAACCGATCAGTTATTGCAAAACTGGTTGAAATTCTAAAAATGAATCCATACTCTATATTTCTCAAATCCTTAACAAGCATTCCAAATTACCTGATTTCTACATTGCACTTAAATGTGCTTCTGCAATGGACCAACGAACATATAATTTACCCACCGTCTCAGAAGTTGCTGGTATATGGGTTGCTGATGAATCAAATAATGATATTTCTACTCCCCATATTCGATTACATACTTGATATACTGTGAGTTTACGGTATTTCTAATACATTTCACTTACAAGTTGTGTGTGTCTAGGGCCTTTTTGTATTGGTTTTTATATGTTTTTATCATATTTTGCAGGAAGGATGTTCAGGCGTGGAAGTATAGAGACCGTTGAAAGAAATGCAGAAAGGGGCATTCATGGAGGTGATCTACGGACCGTAGGTCCATTGACGGTCCGTAGGTTATGATCGTAGATCAGCGGGCAAGGTATGGAAGACAAATCAGGGAAATCTGACCAAGTGTGGAACCACAGTGGCCATTGACGGACCGTACTATTGATCCGTAGATTGGTACTACAAGGGTTCCAGTACCTGATTTTTGAAAATTCTAAGTGTGGAGCTACGGAGGGGATTGACGGACCGTAGATCGATCTACGGTCCGTACTGCAAGTCTGTCGTTTGCTTCATAGAAGCTGATTTTTGGAAGCTGAAATATTTTCTAAGTCCTGGCCGACGGAAGGGACTTACGGACTGTAGATCCATTGACAGTCCGTAAGTCAATCTCGTGGAATGAAGACGCGTACCTGAACAAAACTTTCCTTAATTTGTTTCCCTTTTTAATTTAGGATTTGTTTTCTATAAATAGGGCATGTAAACCTCATTTTTGGGGGTTAGACATTATTACTTTAGTTCTATTTTTGTGACTTGGGGGATTATTCTTGCAAACCTAGCAATTATTGATTTCTTAAGTTCGTTTTGAAGAATTTGGTGTTGCAATTCAAGTTGAATTTCTGGGTTTATTATTCTTCTTACGTAAGTTCATAATTCTTTCATCTAAAACAGTGAATTGTGTTCATATAATTATGGGTAACTAAACTTCACAACTAGGGTTGTGGGAACCATGAGCGATTAACAAAGTATGAATAGTAAAAAAGCAATTCTTGAATAATGTTGTTGCATGCATTGATAATTCTTTCGTTTAGAAGTCTTTTTAACGAGTGTACGCGTTAGAACTCGCCTTGTTGCTACTTGCCGGACCAAGGAGGTAATCAACAAGAAAAGAACTATCAACATAGATTTAGTGTGATACTATTTAATAGGCTAGTGTCGATTGGTGCGAAGTAATAATTAAGTCAAACATCGATTATGATGTCTAATATGAGGTAGAGGTAAGGGTTAGTAAATTATACACACGTAGCCGGACCAAAGTGCGTGGTGAAATTTTCTAGATGCCGGACCAAGGATTTAGAGATACCTAACTTATCACTTTGCATGTAGTACACTAGGAAATGATTGCTATTACTAGGATTACTGCGTTATGAGCTTGTGGGGAACACGTATACCCTAGTTATTTCTCTCATCTTGATAACAACCAAAA
>JAJOOR010022744.1:0-18070 GCA_036250505.1 Solanum acaule | reverse complement strand
TTGAATTCAGTTCTGACAAGATAAGCATGTATTTGTTTTCCTACATTTAGTTCCCCAAGATTAGCACAAGCTGATAAAGCACTGGCTAAAGTATATCTATCAGGTTCCAGTGACGATTCTTTAAGCATTTTAGAAAACATATTAAGAGCTAGAACGTCAAAGCCACGCTGATTATAGCCCGTAACCATTGAGTTCCACGAAACTATGTCATGCTCATTCATTTGCTCAAATTGCGCCAATGCTAAATCCACCTGACCAGTCTGCATATACAATGAGATCAACGTATTCCAGCTCGACGTGTTCTTCACTACTATCCCATCAAAAACCATTTGAGCTGCATTGCTATCCCCTGACTTAGCATACATATTCAACATAGAATTCGCCACAGAAACATAACTACTCAACCCAAATTTAACAACAAAGGAGTGAACTCTCCGTCCCTCGTTTAACGCTCTAATCTCAGCACACGACGCAAAAACACTCGTAAATGTGTACTGTGTCGGCAAAACATCAGATACACTAACCATCTCAAGAAACATCTGAATTGCAACCTGAAAACGACCAACGAAATTGTACCCAGCAATCATAGTAGTCCATGAAACAGAATCCCGATAAGGCATTTCCTTAAATATCGAATGTGCTTCATTAATTAAACCCCCTTTTGAATAACCAGATAAAAGTGTATTCCAAGAAGAAGTATCTCTCACAGGCATTACATCAAACACTCTACGAGCATACGATAAAAACCCGGTTTTCGCATAACCATTTATGAGATTATTCATAAGGAAAACACTTAAATGGATGCCTGATTTGATTATACGGCCATGGATTAACTTTATGGGAAATGGGTCTTTCGATTTCAAGCTGTCTTGGAGAAATGACACATAGAAATGTGACTGAGAGACAAAAGATTGCGAGTTTTGATGATCCATTCGAATAATTTATGCAATTTTGTTTTTCAATAGATTCAAAGATTTCTAAAGAATTTCAAGAAATATTTTTCAAATTCAAAACAAGGGAAAACTGGCGGGAACATATGTGTGCCATTTTTAGGGAGAGACTGGGAAACTGGGGTAAGAAAACTATTAAGTCTCGGAACTATTGACCGACTTAAATGAATATTTTTTTTCTTGACTAACTTAAATACCATCAATCTACCACATGACATAACAGATGGTCTCAACTCTCAAACTCTTATAGAAACAAGATGCAATTTTAATAAAAAAAAACGAAAGAATTGTTGAGACTATAGTAAATGTGGAGAGAATGTAGGAGTGTATTTCATTTATGCTGTAAGATCGATGGAGTATTTAAGTTTAGTTAATCAAGTTAAGAGATGTTTTTAAGACTATCAATAGTTTATAAGTGAAACTAATAATTTACGCAGAGTTTAAAAGTGTTTTTAGTATTTCTCTCAAAGTTTAAAATTTAAATGGTTCATTTGGTACTCCAATAAAGTGTAATATCTCATGATTAAGTTTTAGATGAATTTATATTATATATGGTTTATATTGGAATTGGTTAAGTGATTGATCAATTATGTTAGATAGGTCGTTAATTGATTAACTCTGTCAGTTGGTGAAATGGTTAGCTTAGGTATTTAATTAACCAGCCTGATTAATGATCAGTTAGGAGTTAGTTAGTTTGTTAATATTGTAGCTGCAACACATGTATATAATGCATTGTATAAATACCCACATCTGTAACTAACTCACATAAGCTTTGAATGAATGTGAGTTTCTTCTTTTTCTTCAATACGATTCTTTCTGTACATCTCAATCTGGTATCAGAGCTTTGAATCAGAAATCGATTCAATCATCCATTCACTGTTTGACTGGGATTACTGAAGAAACAGCTTGATGGAGGATGCTACAGATACCTCCATTAATGTCCCAGCAAATCACGAGCAGCTATAGTTGAGACTCTTGAAGAGATCGATCGAAAGCATTATCATCCACTATATTCACAACTCAGATACTCCTGGAAGTGTCCTCACCACCGTGCAACTTACAGGAACTGAAAATTACTCTTTATGGAGCAGATCCATAATGATTAACCTTCGAGCTAAAAGTAAGTTGGGGTTTGTGTTAGGAACGTGTAAGAGGAGTGCTTATGAGGGAGAATTGGAAGAGCAGGAAAAATGTAATGCTTTCGTAGTGGCTTAGATCATGAAGACTGTATCAAAGGAATTGCTTAGTGGTATAGTCTATGCCACAGATGCAACTATGGTCTGGGCAGAGCTCAAAGAAAGGTTCGATAAGGTTGACGGATCAAGAGGTTACCAATTGCACATGGAAATTTGCACGATTCATCAAGGCAATTTAACAGTTTCTGCTTATTTTTTGAAATTAAGATTGTTATGGGATGAATTTGATGCCCTAGTTCCTCCACCTTCATGCAAATGTGATAAATCTAGAACTTATGTGGATCATCTAGCTTGTTTAAGGCTGTTTGATTTTCTGATGGGATTGAATGAAGTCTATAGGCATGCGCGTAGTCAGATCTTGATGATGTATCCTTTGCCCAGTGTTGAAAAGACATATTCTATGATCATGGTAGATGAGAGCCAACGAATGACTTCAAATTTGCATGTTCCAGATCCTACTGCTTTGTATGCTGGAAAAGGAAATTTTCAGAGGAAGTTCCAGGTTAAGAAGAAAGACTGGGATAAAATTTGTGACTATTGTAAACTTCAAGGTCACGTCACATTAAGGAAAACTGTTTTAAGTTGATTGTATACCCTCCTAACTGAAAGTTGAAGAAGAAGTCAGGACTAATAGCCGATCAAGCCAATAAGCAACTAGACATGGTGAATCAGGTGAATGCTGGAAGACAGGTGAATACTGGCAGATATGAAGGAGACTCAGCTAGATATGAAAAAGCTTCAGCTGATGCTTTTGCACCTATGATCCAAGAGCAACACTTGTACCATTAATATAAGAAGATAATAGACATTGAGGAACCAACTTCAAGCTCAAGAGGTGCAATGGACATGGTTAACATGACAGGTATAATTTCCAAACCTAATGCTTTATCTGTAACAAGTAGAGAAACATAAAAGGCAGAAAAATGGATATTAGACTCAGGTGCCACATGTCATATCACATAAAAAAAACTCTAGGTTGAGCTCTATATCTAGTTGTATGGGTAGGAAAGTACAATTACTTAATGGTGAACACTCCCTAATAACACACGATGGTGAATGTAAAGTTGTTAGTGATGGCATATTGAAGAATGTACTAGTTGTGCCTGAGTTCAAGTATGATTTACTTTCAGTCTCACAACTAATAAGACAACTGAGATGCTCAGTTGATTTTTTCCCTGAGTTTTTTGTCATTCAGGACCTCTCCAATGGGAGGTGAAGGGGATTGGTAAGGAGGTTGATGGTCTATACTACTTCCCTACTCAGATCCCATGTGGAAAGGGCAAGAATAATGGGATAGTGACCATGACACAACATTCAGATAATCACAATCTACTTTGGCATAACAAGCTAGGATATCCTTCAATGAAGGTGTTGAAATACATGCTTTTGTATGGAGAGAATGTTGATTTCAGTTCATGTAATAAATGTACAGTCTGCCCTCTTGCAAAGTAGACTAGATTACCATTTCAGATAAGCATGTCTAGAGTTGTTAATGTGTTTGATTTACTTCATTTAGATGTTTGGGACCCTATAGGACTGCTACTCACAATGGTTGTAGATTTTTCTTGACTATAGTTGATGATAATTCAAGAATGACTTGGTTATATTTGATGAAAATGAAAAGTGATGTGTTTGCAAAATTGAAGCCATTTTTTGTTTTAGTTCAAAATCAGTTCAATAAGATTGTTAAGAGAGTGAGATCAGATAGTGGCACAGAGTTTTTTAATAATGAATGTGGTACTTTATTCAAGTCACTTGGAATTATTCATGAAAGTAGTTGTCCACACACTCCACAGCAAAATGGAGTTGTGGATAGAAAATATAGACACATACTTGAAGTAGCTAGGGCACTCAGGTTCCAAGGTGGTATCCCTATTAGGTTTTGGGCGAGTGTGTGTGCTAGTTGTTGTTTACTTGATAAACAGACTACCTACTGAAGTATTAAAAGGACAGGCTCCCTATGAAAAGTTCAATGGTCACAAGGCAAGAGTTGATCATCTTAGAACCATAGGGTGTCTATTTTATGCAACAAAGATGGTAAAGCCTGATAAATTCTCTCCTAGAGCTAAACCATGTGTGCTAATGGGATGTTCAACAAATCAGAAAGGCTATCTTCTATATAGTACTTCCCAACACAAGTTTATAGTGACAAACACACAACAACCATTGTTTCCAAGAGATATTGCCATGAGTGATGATGATCCTGCAGATCCTGTATTTATAGAAAGTGCAGAGGTGCCAGTTTCTATGCAAGTGCCTATTGTTGACAATGTTGAATTGAAGAATGTTAACATGCCTATGGAGGACAATTTGACAAGGATGGATGTTGATCTAAGTGAGAGAACTAACACTCATGTGGTTGCAGCAGATGGAACCAATGTGTAACACCCCATAAAATTTTTGAGCTAAGACTTGAACCATCCTTCGTTGTTAGAAAGATTTTACCGAGGAATTAAAATTTCTTAAGTGTTAAGTTCACTAGATGTAGCACCTTGAGTTCGAAAAAGAACTAAATTGGAAATAGCAAAATCTGAAATTTTGCAAGTTAAGCTAAGTATGAGTTTTGGGTTAACTTCAAACGACCATAAATCCTAGCTCAGGATGTGTTACGTGTTCTACCAGGTACCTTAGGAAAGATCTTTGAATTATCTTTCCAACGCCACCGAGTTTGCTAAGTTTCGAGTTCGGATGAGTGAGATATGGCATTTTGAAGTTAGGCTGTCAAGTTAAGAAAAGTTAGCCGAAAATAATGAGGGGTATTTTGGTCTTTTCCTTACCCAATCAGATTTAATTCGTTTTTAGTAATATTTTAGGGTCTAATCCTATTCGGTTCAATTTTATAATCCTAAAATTAGCCTAGGGTTTTAGTTGAGAGTTCAAGAAGAGAAAAGAGGAGAGGATCAAGCGTCCGTCGAGATCCTTGCGTGTTGTAGCAGATTTTCGCCATGGGTTTGATCCCTAAGAGGTATGTGAGATCACATAGCGTTGGGTTAGTTCACCCACACTCCAAGCATGTTTAATTCAGTGTATTTTCGTCCTAAAAAGATTGAGAATTTGATGTTCTTAATAGTTGTTCTTGAATTGATTTCGTTCTTAAACATGAGTTGGGATTAAGTTGTTTCTTGATGATTAAGTGTTGTTTCTTTAAGTTGTTAGGTTAGATTTTGTGTATATGATCTGGGTACATGAATCTAAATTGAATTTGAGAAAAAGAATCAAATTAAAACGATTTAGGATCAGAAAACGAGATCAATAGCTCGTCAGAATTTTGCCTGAAGGGAGGCTGGTATGACGCGCCCCCATAGCGCCAGGCAGGCTGGGGCGGCCCGCCAGTAGTGCGCCAGATTTGAGCCCCAGTAAGTTAAGGCTGGCGCGGCGCGCCCGGAATGCGCCTAAATCGTCGTTTTTGACCAGTTTTCGTCGTTTAGCCTATTTAAGTCCTTCTAAAGTGTATTAACACTTCCTATTGATTCTAACTACTCTAAATGACTTCTAAACATCTAGAAATCATCCAAAAACATGAATCATAACCTTGAATCCATAAATTCAAATTCAAGGAAAGTTAAGAGCCAAGTTTAGGAAGTTCTTCGAGTCTTTTCAAGAAGTCTTTTGCAAATGCTTTTAACTTTGTTTTAAGAATTACAGTTCAAGTTGAGTAAAGATCGAAGTTCATTTCTTCAAAAGTATATGGGGACTAAGTATTCCCAAAAAGATTTAAAATATTTTCACATTTAAATAAGAACGGAAACTGAGATTTTCAAAGAGCCTTCGGGCTAGTTTTCAGAAAAGAGAAATTGCCTTCTAAATGAAGCAAGCAGGGAAACTGAGATTTCCGAGATGGCCTTTAGCTAAGTTTTTGAGCACTAATCTCAAATCACAGAAAGAAGTATGTTTTTAAAACATAAAGAGCTAGTATATTTTGGGAGTAGTATTGAGCACCGATATAGGGGAGAGTTCAGATAATTCACAGCCCCCATAAACCATGTAGCCATCATGGGTAGAAAAGGGTCATACATTTTAGATGAATCATTTTCGCATAGACTAGTGGATCCACTTAGTGAGTTAGCTTCCTATATCACGGCAAGGTATAGGATGGGCCTCGGCAGCGTGAGGTAAAGCCCTGTATCATCACTATAGTTCTTAAGTGATGGTTGTCGATTAGAGAAACTCCCACAACAGTAGTAGTATGGTTCCTCAAGGGGTTCTGCTTAGTGTGAATGGGGGTATGAGACTTCATTCATGCATTGCACAAGTAGACTTTGAGAGGGAGCATAGTTGGTCTTTTTATGATATTATGATTATGAATTGACAACATGTTTTCAATAGTTTTTCTTTATATTGCACTTGTTTTAAACTGCTTTATAATGAAATGAGTTTATTTAAGTATTCAAGAGTTGAGAAGAGCCAAGGTAGGTGTTTCTTTCATAATCTCTTTCGAGCCTATGTTGTTTTAGCATTCCAACTCGCATACTCGTACATTCAATGTACTGATGCTAGTTGGCCTGCATCGTCTTTTGATGCAGACACAAGTAATTATGATCTGCATCCGGCACATTCGTTGATCCAGTGAGCAGTTCAGAGTCTGTTGGTGAGCCTCTTTGCATTCCAGAGGACTCTTTCACATTGCTTTCAGTTTTAGTATTAGTTCATTAGGATGTCGCGGGCCTGTCCCGACATCTATCTCAGTTGTTTAGAGGCTTCATAGATAGTCAGACAGTCAGTTAGTGAATTCAGTTGTCTTTACTTTTCATTTCATATGTTAAGACTTGAGTTACCATTTTGGCCAAATTGAATGTTGACTATTAAACATTCTAAGTTATTTCATTAGTTAAGTTGAGTAGTGTGCTATTGATCTTTATAAATATGCATATAGTCTTCCGTTGAGTTAGTAAGCCAGGCCAAGGGTTCGCTTGAGGCCAGTAATGGTCTTCAAGTGCTGGCCACGTCCAGGGTGTAGGCTCGAGGCGTGAAACAATGATACCAGTGTTATTAAAGATCATGAAGGTGATAATGCAGCAGTTTAGGCAAAAAGATCAAAATAGTCATCTAGAATTTCCCATCCTACTATCTGGATGAAAGATTATATTGCTCCAAGATGTTATACTCACTCTCAGAGCAACTATGTATCCTATGATAATGTGACTTCTCATTATAAAACATATTTGTCTAAGTTATCCACTAACATTGAGCCCATAAACTATGAGGAGGCAGTGAAGGACAGAAGATAGGTGAAGGCTATGCATCATGAGATTCAAGCATTAGAGGAGAATGGAACTTGGAAAATAGTTCCACTGCCAGTGGAAAGGCAACTTTACGTTGTAAATGGGTTTTCAAAATCAAATATAAAGTTGATGGTGAAGTTGACAGGTTCAAAGCTAAAGGGTATAGTCAAACTGAGGGGATTGATTATCAAGAGACCTTTTCGATCTCCTGTTGTGAAAATGGTAACTATGAGATCAATCATAGCCTTAGCAGCAGCTGAAAACTGGAAAATTTATCAGATGGATGTATTCAATGTCTCTAAGGTGATTTGTTTGAGGAGATTTACATGGAACTACCTAAAGGGTTCTGTAGCATAGGAAAGGATAAGAACCTTGTCTGTAAACTTGTTAAGTCTCTCTATGGACTTAAGCAAGTATCAAGACAATGGAATGCAAAATTGACTGAGGCATTGTCCATTTCAGGTTACACACAAAGTCATCTAGATTACTCTTTATTCACAAAAAGAAGAGGATCTAGAATGGTGATAATCCTAGTATATGTTGATGACCTGTTAATTACAGGTAATGATATTGGATTAATAGAAGAAACCAATCATGTATTCCATAGTCATTTCAAGATTAAATATTTAGGTGAACTCAAGTATTTCTTGGGAATTTAATTTTTAAGGTCTAGAAAGGGAATTGTGATGAATCAAAGGAATTATGCCCTTGAGTTGATAGCTGAGGTAGGACTGGGGAATGCTAAACCAAATGTAACACACCTCTGGAATGTAACATGAAGTTGACCAGTATAGAGTATGATCAGAATGCTCAAACCACCGATGTTTTTATGTGAAGATGTTTCCATATATCAAAGACTTGTGGGCAAACTACTATACCTTACCAACACAAGGCCAGATATAGCTTTTGCAGTACAGTCCTTGAGCTAATTCATGCAACGACCAAAGATGTCACACTGGATTGTTGCCTTAAGAGTAATCAAATATATCAAACTTGAACCTGGAAGACTATTATTAATGAGTTCTGATAGCAAGCTCCATTTGATAGGTTATTGTGATGCAGATTGAGTTGCATGTCCAAGTATTAGAAGGTTTGTAATAGGTTTTGTATTGAAATATGGTGATTCGCCCATATCTTGGATGTCGAAGAAGCAAAATACAGTGTCAAGAACCTCTGCAGAGGCTGAGTACAGGAGTCTAGCTAGCCTGACAACTGAAGTGGTGTGGATTGCATATACAAGGAACTAAAAGTAAAGTTGATTAAACCAACTTCTATATATTGTGATAGCAAGGCTTCTATACAAATTGCTGCAAATCCTGTGTTTCATGAGTGTACTAAGCACATCGAGATTGATTGCCATTTTCATTCAAGAGAAAATTCAAAAAGGTCTCATTCAAACCATCTATGTCAACACTAAGGATCAGCAGGCTAATTTGCTGACTAAGGCACTAGGAAGATCACAACATAACTTTCTTCTAGATAAGCTTGGAGTATTGAATCTCTTCAGTACATCCAGCTTGAAGGGGAGTATTGGAATTGGTTAAGTGATTGATCAATTATGTTAGATAGGTCGTTAATTGATTAACTATGTTAGTTGGTGAAATGGTTAGCTTAGGTGTTTAATTAACCAGTCTGATTAATGATCAATTAGGAGTTAGTTAGTTTGTTAATATTGTAGTTGCAACACCATTGTATAAATACCCACATCTGTAACTAACTCACATAAGCTTTGAATGAATGTGAGTTTCTTCTTCTTCTTCAATATGATTCTTTCTGTAAATCTCAATAGTTTATAAAGATAAATTTATTTCAAATGCAGTATGAATTCTTTATTTCAAGCTTATTTATGAGATATTCCATCTTATTTATCGAGTAAATATATCTTTAATTCTATTATGTATCAATAAGATTTCTCTACTTACATTTTTTTTCTTATAAAATCATTCAATCAAATTTGTCATAAAAAATCTCCTTAACATCTTGAAATAGGGGTGTACAAAACCGAACCAAACCGCAAATCGAGTCAAACCGAGAAAAAAAACCCGACTAGTGGTTGGTTTGACTTGGTTTGGTATTGAAAAAAAAACCCGACTATATTTGGGTTGGTTTGGTTTTAACTAAAAAAACCAACCCGAGACCAAACCAACCCGACATTATATATATGATTTTAAAATTTTATTTTATACATAAAAATATTTACTTTAATATAATTTTAAAATATTTCTTATACTTTTTCATAGTTTTTATCTTTTAATATATTATTTCAAATTTGAAACTTAGAATTCTAAATGGTTCAATCAAAATTATAGTCCACAGATGTTGGTAATTATAATAAAGCTTAAATCAAAATCAAATTAATACTAATGCAAAATGAAAATCAATTCAACACTAAGAATGACAATAATATTGAATATTTGTTCTTTGGTTTTACATTGGTTTAGACAATTCAAATACATAATCTAATTTAATTTCCTTTAATATTTAGTCATGTAACTAATACTTATTAAACTTATTTTAGCATGATTTAGTACTTTAAAATTATGATCATTTTCATTATGACTTGTTAATATTTGTTTTACGTGATTTCATTATTATTATTTTTGTTGTTGGATATTTTAGTGTCATTACTCATATCATATTTTGTGTTATTTTCTTAAGAAACACCTTAGATAGTTGAATTTTGGTAGGACTAAAGAAATATTTGACGTATAAGTAAATTATATGTTTGTATGAATACTTTACCGGAAAAACCCGAGATTGAAAAATCCGAGTTTTATTGGTTTGGTTTGGTTTATAGATTTAAAAATCCGACACAAATAGTTTGGTTTGATATTTGAAAAACCCGAACCAACCCGGTCATGTACACCCCTACTCCTAAGATAAGGGGTTTTAGCTAAGCATATATAGTGAAAAGCAAGAAATCGTTACCAACAAAATTTCCATCTGATTTGCTAACGATCTGCAATCCCCAAATGTGAAATCGAAGCTAAAATCTTATAATCTCCAAATCTAAATCCAAAACTCTACTAAGAATGTTAAACGATGTTCAAAATGTAAAGACTCTCAAAAACCCAGGAGTAAACAGTGTGGGAACTACTTTTCTTCTTTTAAAAATTACATTTATACGTTCCCAAAAACTCAGAATGGAGTCAACTCAGTGAAGTAAGTCGGATCGCCGACCCATTCGGCGATCCGCCGAATTGCTCTTCTTCTCGCCTTTCGGCTTGGTTCCTTTATCAAAATGTTTTGGAACTTTTGGCGAGCTTGATCGTTGTTGTCGATCCATTCGGCGCGTCGCCGAATCACCATTTTGCTCGCCAAGTTGGTTTGGTTCATGGGCTACTTCGCTGAAAATTTAGGCGAGATGGAGGCCCACTCGGCGAGTCACTGAGTGGTTTTTGCGAGCTTCAGCTTTTCGCATTGTAATGTTCTTGCCTCACTCTTAAGCTTTCATTGCTGCATATCAACATATTAACTTAGTTATGAGTGAAAAATAGGCATTTAGGACACTAAATCATTGAATAACAAGCCTTAAATGAGTCGAAATTATCGACTCATCAACTTGCTGAAAGATATGATCGTTTGAAGTTGACCTAAGTAGAATCTTATATCAAAACTTAATTTATAAGGAAGCTTTCAACTCAACTTTGTGCTAGTGGATTCTTGTGACCTTAATTCATGTCCAAATCTATTCCACACTAAAGAATTCACTTTAACACCTAAGCACAATTTAAAAATCACGTGATATGATGTTATACGCAACTGAAGAATGATTTAAGTCTTAGCTTAGAACTTTTTGAGGTGTTACATGAGTATCATAATCAACCTATTCAAATAGCTTTTTTGTTATATGTCAAATAGTTAGACATTCGATGAACCTGCAAAATTGGATAGCAAAATATAGTTTGGTAATTAAGATGATGAGTTACATTTTATATTATTATTTCTAAATACCAAATACCGTATCGAATACCAAAAAAAATTAAAATGTATACCATATATCATATATCATACCAAATACCATAATACCAAAATCACGGTATTAAAATTTTTGATATAGTATAGTAATTAGGTATATACCATACCATGCCCACCCCTACTTGCAAGTGAAATGCAACGTTAGGAATTGTTTGGCCGTATACTATTATTTTATTGTCCTCGTAGAAGCAAAGACGTTCACAAAATTGCTTCACAGCGAATTTGAAAAGATATCCCTTTTTTATGTTGTGATAATTGTATTCTAAATGGAATAAACACATTTCTAATTGCAAAAATATCTAATTATTATTTTGAGAAGTGTGTTGTTATAAAAACTTTTACCTATCATTCTTGTGTCGTTACTTTAGCCATTTGAACGTTCAAATTCCGGAGTAACATGATGAATGTATTCTACTTCAAAATTAATCTGTCGGAAAAATTTTAACTTAAAAATAAACGACACTTTTTTATAAATATTATTATTTTAAAAAATACACATAATTTTTTCGGGTAGGTTTATAATCTGTGTGGTTTTTTAAAAAAAATCAAATGGGTTTTAGAAATTTGGCTGATTATTTTTTTTACAAAAAAAATTAATGACGTGGCTGAATCATCATTCGTCACATGGATAAAATGGATTTGCAAAACTAGATGGGTTTTCTGTTAACCCATAATGGCATGAATGAGCCTTTTTTCATATGGAAATTGCATAGATGAACCAAATTTTTAATGGATAATATAAATAAGTCTTTTTTTAAAAATTTGATGGCATATTTGAGCCTTTTCTGATAAATAAATGAAGCAAGCAATAGCATTCTAAAAGGATAAGATTATCAAAGTGTGTGGTTTAAAATACAGGACTTGTGCCTGTAAATATAACTAAATGGGGTTTAGAGTATTTTGTTCTAACTCAATGACTTTGATATGGGGAACTCTAGTGGTTTTTCTATTTGTATATGCCTTGTATGTGCCAAGAGGAAAAGGTTTCCTCCAAGTCCAACAGGCTTTCCCATTTTAGGACATCTTCATTTGTTAGCTGGTAAAAATCCACACCAACATTTGCAAAAATTAGCCAAGAAACATTGTCCTATTATGTATGTGCAATTGGGACTAGTACCTGCAATCGTTGTCTCATCCGTTGATGCAGCCGAGAAGTTCCTCAAGACATATGATCACATCTTTGCTAGTAGTCCTCATAGTGAGGCATCTCAATATTTGTCTTATGGACAGAAGAATTTGATATTTGCAAAGTATGGTGTGTATTGGCGCAACATGCGCAAATTGTGCACTGTGCACCTTTTGAGCAATCACAAGATCAATTCATTTCAATCCATGAGAAAGCAAGAAGTTCAACTTCTGATTGAATCCATTAAAAAGGAAGCTCATGATCGTGTAGTTGTTGATCTTAGTGCAAGGATTTTGTCCTTGAATGCTAACTTGACTTGCTTGATGATGTTTGGAAAGAAGTACATGGATGAGGACTTAGACAAGAGGGGATTCAAAGCTATTGTTCAAGATGTTGTGGATTTAACATCCACACCAAATCTTGGAGATTTTTTTCCTTTCCTTGGTGTTATTGATCTCCAGGGTCTCAATCGCAAACTCAAGGATCTTTCAAAGGTGTTTGATGAGTTTCTTGAGAGGATTATTGATGAACATGTCGAGTATCATGATCAGGATCAAACCAAGGACTTTGTGGACACCATGATGGACATAATGCAATCTGGAGAAGCAGAATTTCAGTTTGACCGTCATCACATAAAAGCTATCCTCTTGGTATATATGTACTTTCATCCCATTTATAAGTCATATATACTAGTATAAGCTTAATATATAACAAATTCCCCTGTTTCCTTTTATATAGAGGACATGCTTCTGGCTGCAATGGACACTACAGCATCAACAGTAGATCAATGGATACTCACCGAACTTCTTAGGCATCCCCAGGTGATGAAGAAACTCCAAAATGAGTTGCAAGAAGTGGTAGGCCTTGAAAGAATGGTAGAAGAATCAGACTTGGAGAACTTAAACTACTTAAACATGGTTGTAAATGAGGGCCTGAGGCTGCATCCTGCAGTGCCACTATTTTTTCATGAGGCCATGGAAGATTGTGTAGTCGATGATTTCCACATACAGAAGGGATCCCGAATCATAATAAATTGTTACGCGATTCATAGGGATCCAAACGTTTGGCCAGACCCTGAGAAGTTTTTTCCTGAGAGATTTGTTGGGACACTACACCAAAAGAGACCTTTAGCGGCAATTGATTTTTCTTTTAGCGGCAATAGTTATTGCCACAAATACATTTACCGGCATTTGATTAAATGCCATTGGATCCAATGTCACTAAAGCCTTTAGTGGCATTGTAAAGACCCTTATTATTGCCACTAAAAGTAATTACTTTTAGTGGCTTTTATTTAGCGGCATTTACTATTGCCATTAAAGCTACTTTAGAAACAAGCATATTTGTGGCATTTAAATTCACCTTAATTCACATATTTACCCTCTTTTATAACATCAAAAACAAAATTCACAAGAGAAATAAGTTCGAAAGTAGTAAAGAAGAATTATCAAACTCAAAACAATGTCATTCACTTAAAATAAGAACAAACAATCTTAATACATTCAATTTCTTATCTTGTAGCGGTAAAAAAACTATGAATTATCAAAATAGAAAAAATGTGTTCAACAATGGAAACAATAAGGCAATTAAGCCAGTGTTTGTTCCCTAATGCAAAATGTGACAGCTTTCTGGATCAGTGTGTCAGTCATTCCTTGAACAAGCTCACCATTTGAATGAGTATGCCACTGTACACATATAGCGGTAGATGGTTAGACGACAAAAAAATGACATGCCAATTACATAGCTTGCTCACTAAGATCTAGGTGACTAAAATTTGAAATAGAGACAGAATAGAAAAGCACCACCCATGGTCCCGTCATGTACCTAGTTCAGATATAATATTTCATATCACAACTAAGGAATCAATTGACAAGCAACAACCTCGTTAGCAAGAGGAATAAACTAAAGTAATGCCTTTTCAAATCCACTAAGCAGTTCATATATATGACGTCCTGGCAAGTCTAAAGTAGTGTGTTACTACACACCAACTCAAACACTAAGGTTCAGGAAACATTTACCGTCAAGCAAAATCTCAGAAAATATTAATAATCTCATAATAACTTTTAACTAGTTGATTATACTCCAATGCTTGACATATGACTTATCAAGAAATTAAAATCAACCAAGCAGCAAATAGAGAATGGTTGATTCTGATACTTGAAACTAGCAACCACCATCAATAATGGAATTTTTGTTCAAGTTAACTACCTTAATCAATAATAAGAATTTTTGTTCAAAGAGCACCATCAAAAGCAATAGATACAACCTCACCCACTATCATACAAACTCGGATACAACAACTTGTGATGCTGTAATTAACACAGTATAGGAGAATATTAAGATTGAGCTCTGAATTGACACATTTGGAAGATCACTAAGTAGCTACGAATGAACCTGAAAGAAGTTCTTCATCATGGTGATGTATCCTCATGTCTGCTCTTCATTCCTTCAATCAAAGAACTACCTATATATAAAGAGAACAGGTAGTTTTAGTTAGTTTCACTTGCCCTGACTCGAAAAAATCTGAAATTCAACATACTCCATCAAGACATTAGCATTTACACCCCTCCATCTTGATCTCTTAAAAGCACTTAACCTAGTGAAACAATAAAATTACATTATTCCTACATCAGGATCCTTTATAATCCAATTCTTGCAATAAACAGAATCACTCCTTTAACATACTTGACTTCTATTAAGATCCCTTTTGATTGATAAAGAAATAAGACATTTACACTAAGAATAACAGAAAATAGCTTGGATAAAGAAGGAGGGATCCAATGGATTGACAACCAACATGAAGTTAATGATTTATGATGAACCCACACAAAATGGTATTACATTAACAATTGACACATAACGAGATTGAACTAGGAATACAAAAACAAGTACAAGCCATAATAATATGAGATACATACAGGTTACTCATGCCCAGTATTTTGGTCTTCTAAGTTCAACACCTAAAGTACCATCAATAGAACGTACATAAGTGTAGAAGATTACAAGCAAAGTGATACTTAGTCCTTCTGGGAATATATATCCTCTATTCACAATTGTTCATTGTATGAAATACAGTTGTACAGTGTGCAAATGAGCTGACCAATACCTATGTTAATGTTCATCGAATTTCTAGAAGGAATACGAGTGAAAAAATGTAGGTACATTAGGAACTTGATTATCATATTTTGCATAAGTGCGCGAAGTCTCAAGTTCACCGCATAAAACTGTAAAAGTACACTCTATTGATTCACTAGCCTGACTTCGGCAGCAGAGATCACGAAAAGATTTAGCCTAGTAATTGAAAATTTGAGTTTTATATGAATAAATATAGTTTCAATTAACTACTAAGTTTAGTTGTTTACCTTCAAATAGGAGATCAAAAATCGAACTCCACAACAGCTAATTTGGTTGCTATCTGCAATTCTGCACCAATTTTATTGGACACAAGATCAGACTATGCGATATAGAAACACATGCATCAATTCAAACAACATAAAAGATAGAACTCTAGAACATACACCCATACAAGGCCCAACAATTGAATAAAATGGATATTAGTAGTCACCAAACGGCATGGCCGTACAGTTCGAATTCAATCGGATTGAATATGAGGCAATCGGCGATGATGAATTTGCTAATATGAATACAAATTGCTGACGGTGAGCTTGTGAAGAGACGTCGACGGCTTTGATTCGTCTTTCTTCTCATCAATAGCATTGATGTACTGAACTCCGCCGCCGCTGTGCCGAACTCCACCGCTGTTGTGCCGATTTCCGCCGCCATCGTGTTGATTTCCATTGCTCACCATTTGAGTTTCCTTGAAGGGAGAAGACGTAGGAATATTCAAAGTAAAAAGGAATTGGGGCAAAAGTAAAAATAAATAAATCAATTCAGTGAAAAGGAATTGGGGCAAAACGACTATACCCTATTTATTTTTAATTATCGGTGAAAAGTACTTGGTATACCGGCTAAAGTTTAAATGCCGGTAATTGTATAGTTTATATGATGTATAGTGGCAATTTGTTTATTGCCACTAAATAAATGTCACTAAAAGCATTTTTTATTGTAGTGGGAGCAGTATAGATTTTCGTGGACGTGACTTTCAACTTTTACCATTTGGCTCTGGGAGAAGAAGCTGTCCTGGAATGCAGTTGGGAGTTACCATCGTTCGCCTTATGGTGGCACGGTTGGTGCATTGCTTTGAGTGGGAGCTTCCAAATGGTATTGAGCCTTGTGATTTAGACATTGATTAGAAGTTTGGAATGGTAACATGTAGAGAAAAGCCTTTGCTGGCTATTCCTACTTATAGACTATACAAATGATACAAATAGCATGATTGTTGTGTTCTTTCCCTTCTATTCTACAAATACTGCATTGACAGTACATCTCTATACCTAATAAAATTGGTATCTTCCAAATGTCTCGTTGTATATACATTGAGAGATGAAAGTTCCTAACTGAAGAATCGTCATTGTAACGACTAACGACCCAATTTTCCTAAGTCGTGATGACACCTAACTATTCCCACATCAAGAAAATCATAACCAAATAAGTGAACAATGACATATATAAAATGTCAAGAATACAGTGGAATGTGTAGCAACCTCAATACATAGGATATAGCTTGTTGTATTTTGGGTTTTGATGAATTAACAAGCTAAATAGGACCATGTAAAAGGACCTGGTCCTCTGAGTTTTCGTTTTACAGGACAAGCCAACAGCTACAAAAACTGCAGTGGTTGGTGGGCACTGCAGCAGAGGCACGGAAAGGATAACAGTCCTCGATCAATGGCGTGCTACTAGGTTGTTTTGTCTCTCTTATACAATGGATATGTTGACAAGAAACAACCTCGTTTTTGCAACCAAGATTATTCAAAAGCAAAAGTCATTTTCAAAGAGGAACTACTTTCACACGCAACGAGGGACCTGATTGCGTCTTAAGTTGTTATTTGAGTTTATTGTCTTGTGCTCTCATATTGTAGATCTATTCCTATATTATAAATGATAATAGATCATGTCAGTTTAAAGGATTGTGAGTTGAGTCTGTGGCTAGAGTTAGCTTAGTTGTGTTTGCCTGAAGTGTATGTTAACTAGAGGTAGTTGATATAGTGAGCAATAGAGTCATTTTCAAAATAAAATATATATCAAATATTCAACAAATAATTTCTGTATGTTTCTATTTTTCTTGATTACATTTTCACTACTACTTACTATTATATAGTCAAATTTGACTAACATTTTTTTTAATGTATATTGCAATAAACATTCAAGATTTATAAAAAATATAGAATTTACCCTATGTACAAATTTGATTCAAAGTGAAATTCTAACCACTTTGCTATTTTAATGATCCGTTTTTAAGGGAATAATGTTGTTTTATTTATTAGTAAATTTTGAAAATAAAATCATTTTTAGTTAATACTCAATTTATGTATGTATTAATATCTAAAATGGATTTAATTATTTTGATGTAATTTATGACCAATAAAGTATACAAAAGTTTTTGTTAGAGGTGTTATCTTTTTGAAATGAGAAATAATAAATAAAATAATGTAACATCATATTATAAAACAAAAATATAAATAAAAAACTATTCTCGTA
>JAJOOR010022743.1:0-21344 GCA_036250505.1 Solanum acaule | reverse complement strand
ATTAATCAAACCCAAGAAGTTAACTAGCAATCCCAAGAGTTCACCCTAATTACTCACTAAGAAGATACTACAATTTGAGAGTCAATATTCAATATAGTCTAAGTCTTCCAAAATAAAAGAGACTACTATTTATACTAATAAAATAAACAAGACACTTCTTTGACAATTTTACCCTTAATGAGGTAAGGGCCTTGTTTGGTTATCTTCTTTTGTGAATTTTTGAAAATAAAATAAAGAAGACACTTCTTTGACAATTTTACCCTTAATGAGATAAGGTCTTTGTTTGGTTGCCTTCTTTTGTTAATTCTTGAATTCATGAAATGGTCATTTGCACACATGGCCTCTTTCCTTCTTCCTTCTCATTTTGATGTACCTTACACATATTGAATGACCTTCTTTGGTGACTTTCAAGCTCCTCTAATGCTTCCCTTTTCATGAGCATTGCTTGTAGGCCTTGGAGATCCTTTACTTGACTTCGTGTGAATGGTCTTGAGGGGTACATGCCACTCATGTTAGTGTCATCCATGTTGCCATGTTATCAAGTGATACCTAGATAATAGACATGAGGCAATTGCAATGGTTCTCATGAATAATTCAAAATGCAATGTTAAGAGTGCTAACTTTTGAGAACGGACCGGGTCCCTCTCTATAGTTTGAATGTAATTGCCTAGATTTGCTGTATTTGGTCAGGAGATGTAGAAATAGTACTTCAAGATCCATTACGTGTCCAAGGACCTCACCTTCGTTTTTCTCCTGCTCTTCCGCCATGTGTGTACCTACTAAAGGTATAAGACTGAATTTGCTAAAACGTACATTATTGGAAAAAAAAGATACATGTTGCCTTTGTATAGTCATGAGAGGGTTAATTGCTTCAAGCAAGATCCATTCAGTCAAGTTTCAGGATCCCCAACTTCAATTTGTTTATCTCGACCAGGTCCCTAGTCAAAGTTTTAGTGAAGATATCAACAATTTGATCTTCGGTCTTACAGAGTTGCATGCTGATATTTCATTTGTCAAAATTATCCCTCAAAAAGTGATATCTCACATCAATATGCTTAGTCCTTTTATGATGGACTGGGTTTTTAGCTATATTGAGAGCACTCATGTTATCACACCATAGAAGGATAGTCTAAGAAATCACTTTAAAAACTTCGAGCTGATATTTGATCCACATGAGCTGAGAACACCAAGGTGCATTTACTACATACTTTGCCTCAGTTGTTGAAAGTGTCACCCCCCGAGCCTACACCCTGGATGTGGCCGGCACTCGAAGATCATTGCTGGCCTCAAGCGAACCTTTGGCCTGGCTTACTAACTCAACGGAAGACTTAACTCATCACATACATATTTATGAAGTAACTAGAATGTTATAAAGGAACATTCAACTACCCATTAAGGCAAACTCAAGTCTTTAACATATGAAATGAAAAGTAAAGACAACTGAATTAACTAACTGACTGTTTGTCTGTCTATGAAGCCTCTAAACAACTAAGATGGATGTCGGGACAGGGCCATGACATCCTAATGAACTAATACTAAAACTGAAAGCAATGAAAATGAGTCCTCTGGAATGCAAAAAGGCTCACCAACAGACTCTGAACTGCTCACTAGATCAACGATGCTCTTGATGCCGATCCTAGTTACCTGTGTCTGCATCATAATAAGATGCAGGACAACTGGCATCAGTACATTGAATGTACAAGTATGCGAGTTGGAATGCTAAATACAATATAGGCTTGAAAAGAATTTGAAAGAAACTGAAGAACTTGCCTGGCTCAACTCACTCAACATAACTGACTTATTTCAATAAAGAGCAGTTTAAAACAAGTGCAATTTAAAGAAAAGTTGTTTAAAACATGATGTCAACTCTGTGTGTATGCAAAGATACAAATAACTCTGAGATGAATGAAAAAAATATAAATAAACTGATGTATATAAAAATACAAAGTACTGTTGTGGGAGTTTCTCTAACCGACAACCATCACTTAAGAGATATAGTGATGATACAACGATCTTCCTCACACTGTCAACGCATCCTATACCTTGCCACAAGTATAAGACCTGAACTACTAAGTGGATCCACTAGTCTATGCGAAAAGGATTCATCTAAAAAGTATGACCCTTTTATACCCATGATGGCTACATGGTTTATGGGGTTGTGGGTTCTCTAAACGCTCCCCCATATTGGTGCTCAATACAACTCCCAAAATATGATACTAGCTCTTTATGTTTAAAAACATACTTCTTCTGTGATTTGAGATTAGTGATCAAAAACTTAGCTCAAAGGCTGTCTTAGAAATCAAAGTTTCCCCTCTTGCTTCATTTAGAAAGCGATTTCTCTTTTCTGAAAACTAGCCCGAAGGCCTTTTGGAAATCGTGGTTTCCTTTGTTGCTTAAATGTGAAAACATTTTAAACCCTTTGGGAATACATAGTCCCCATATACTTTTGAAGAAATGAACTTCAAGCTTTACTCTTTACTAAACTCAAAACTTAAGTCTTAAAACAAAGTTAAAACGTTTGCAAAAGACTTTTGGAAAACTTTAAGAACTTCTTTAGACTTTGATCTTAACTACTCTTGACTTGACTCTTAACTAGTCCTTGAATTGAATTATGGATTCAAGGATTTTGATTTGTGATAGGAAGGATCACATGATGTTTAGGAATGATTTTAAATAGCTAAACATGAGAAAAGTCACGAAATCACCGTCTTGGAACAAGTCCGCAACGCGGAGGTGTTTTAAATAATTACTCGCGAAATTAAATTTTGAGATAGAGGAGTCCACGTCTTAACTGCGACGTGGAGAAACTTTTTGGTCACTGGGGGAGCAAGTCCGCGACGCGGACTTGCGTGCTAGATCACAATTGACTTTTTCCTTCTCCGTTTTACAGCCCTAATTGGCCTAAACTGGACTATTGATCTTAAATTCATTTTAGATTCTGATACCCAGCATATGGACTCAAGAACCTAACTCAAAACAACTCTATAATTTGACTCAAAGATCTCACAAACTCGTCAATTCATCCCAATTCAAGAACAACATTTCAAATTCAAGAATACCTATCAAGAACATCAAGTTTCAAACTCTTTTAAGACTAATTTCGCTGAACTAAACATATTTGGCGCATGGATAATTGAACCCAACGCTATGAAAGACTCACATACCTTATAAGATTAATTCCTTGGCGAAATCCACCACCAAATCGCACGATCTTAGTAAAATCTGAGCTTTTCTACTCCTTTCTCCTCTTTTCTCTTTTCTCTAAGCCCTAGCGTGAATTTCCAATTGACTAAACTGATCTCATTCTAATTTGACCCTTAACTAATTCACTAGAACGAATTAAATTAATTGGGTAAGAAAAAGACTAATCTACCCTTCAAAAATCCGGATTAGACTTTCCTTAATCGCACAACCCAACTTCCAAAGGGCTTAACTCACTCATACGAACTCGGAATCGCGCAAACTTGGCGGCGTTGGAAAGATCATTCCAAGAGATTTCCAACCATATCTGGAAGTACACCTAAATCATCCTGAGCTAGGAGTTATGACCATTTGAAGTTGACCAAAACTCAAATTTTCCTAACTTAAACAAATTTTCCAGATTTTCATTCTTTCCAAAAATGGCTATTTCCAAATATTAGCTTCTTCCTAGTTATTTCAAATTGCGAGATCTTACAATATCTCCCCCTTGGGAACATTCGTCCTCGAATGAGATTACTCTTAGTAGGCTAAGGTTGTAATATCAGGTTCAAACACCCAGCAAACAAATGCAACAAACAACATGCTCACTCATAATTTAAAGAGTACTAAGAAGAGAATTAGTACCTTGGTATGCATTTTCTTCAGACTCAAAGAGATGTGTATATCTCTTCTTCATGTCCTCTTCAGCTTCCCAAGTAGCTTCCTCAACAAATTGATTCCTCCAAAGGACTTTGATTGATGCTACCTCTTTTGTTCTCAACTTGCGAACTTGGCGATCTAGAATCTGAACATGAATCTCCTCATAAGATAAGCTATCCTTGATCCCAATATTTTCAGTTGGTATGATCAATGAAGGATCGCCCATGCACTTCTTCAACATGGAGATGTGAAATACCGGATGAACTGCGGCTAACTCTTGTGGTAGCTCCAACTCATAAGCTACATTGACAATCCTCTTGGATATTCGATAAGGCCCAATAAACCGGGGACTAAGTTTTCCCTTCTTACCAAACCTTATAACACCTTTCATGGGTGAAACTTTTAGATATATCCAATCATCTACCTCGAACTCTAACGCCCTTCTCCTAACATCAGTGTAGGATTTCTGACGACTCTTCACCGTTTTTAACCTCTCTTGAATCACCTTCACCTTCTCCATAGCTTGATGAACTAAATCTGGTCCTATCAACCCTGCGTAACCAACTTCAAACCATTCAATAAGAGATCTGCATCTTTTCCCATAAATAGCTTCATATGGAGCCATCTGGATGCTAGAGTGGTAACTATTGTTGTATGCAAATTCAATAAGGGGTAGGTGATCATCCCAATTACCTTTGAAATCAATCACACAGTCCCTCAACATATCTTTTAATGTCTGAATAATGCGCTCTGCTTTCCCATATGTCTGAGGATGAAAAGCAGTACTTAAGTTCACCTTTGAACCCAAACCTTTCTGAAAAGATTTCCAGAATTGTGCAGTAAACTGTGCACCTCTATGTGAAATAATGGAGACTGGGACTCCATGAAGTCTTACCACCTCCTGAATATATAACCTGGCATAATCCTCTGCTGAATGGGTAGTCTTTATCAGCAAAAAGTGGGTTGATTTTGTCATTCTATTGACAATCACCCAAATAGAATCATGTTGCCTAGGAGACCTTGGTAAACCTGTGATGAAGTCCATATTAATCATCTCCCTCTTCCATTCCATAAGTTCTATATTCTGAGCCAAACCACCGGGCCTTTGGTGCTCTACTTTAACTTGTTGGCAATTTGGGCACTTAGCAACAAATTATGCAATGCCCTTCTTCATACTATTCCACCAATACACCTCTTTCAAATCACGATACATCTTTGTGGAACCCAGATGAATGGAATATCTGGAGCTATGAGCCTTCTCCATGATCCTCTCTTGGAGTCCATCCACCATTGGTACACACAATCTACCTTGATATCTCAGTACACCATCTCCCCCTTGTTCAAAAGCTAATATTTTTTACTTATGAACATTTGCCTTCAATTCAAGCAAAATAGGGTCTTGATCTTGCTTGCCTTTTACTTCTGACACTAATGATGATTCAGCCCCATTCATCATCACTACTCCTCCTTTTGTGGAATCCATAAGTCTGAGTCGCAGGCATGCAAGTCTATGCGCATCCTTTGCTAACTCTCTTATTTCTTCCTCAACATGTGCAGTACTACCATAGACAACCTGCTTAAAGTATCAGCAACAACATTAGCCTTACCTGGGTGGTAAAGAATACTCATGTCATAATCCTTGAGTAATTCTAACTTCTAACCACCTCCTCTGTCTAAGATTGAGCTCCTTCTGAGTGAACACATACTGAAGGCTCTTGTGATCGGTGAACATATCCACATGAACACCATAAAGATAATGGCGCCATATTTTCAAAACAAATACTACAACAGCCAATTCTAAGTCATGGGTTGGGTAGTTCTTCTCATGAACTTTCAACTATTTGGAGGCATAATCTATAATTTTGCCATTCTGCATTAACACACAACCCAATCCAACTCTAGATGCATCACAATACACCATAAAACCTTGCGTACCTTCTGGTAAGGTCAATACTGGGCAGTAGTTAACCTATTTTTTAATTCCTGAAAGCTTTTCTCACAAGCTTCAGACCATTGAAACCTAATTGTTTTCTGAGTCAATTTGGTCAAAGAGGACGAAATAGATGAGAACCCCTCTACGAACCTCCTATAATAGCCAGCCAAACCCAAGAAACTCTTAATATTAGTTGGAGATGTGGGTCTAGGCCAACTCTGCACTGCCTCTATCTTCTGAGTATCAACTCTAATTCCATCACCGAAAACTATGTGGCCCAAGAATTCCACCGACTCAAGCCAAAACTCACATTTTGAGAACTTAGCATACAACTCCTTATCTTTCAAAGTTTGAAGAACTATTCTGAGATGGCTAGCATGATCTTCTTCATTCCTTGAATAGATTAGTATGTCATCAATGAACACGATAACAAACATATCTAAATAAGGTTTGAAAACCTTAGTCATAAGGTCCATGAACGTTGCAGGTGCATTGGTCAAACCGAACGACATGACCAAAAACTCATAGTGACCATAACAGGTCCTGAATGCTGTCTTTGGAATATCACACTCCCTTATTTTCAACTGATGGTAGCCAGATCTGAGGTCAATCTTAGAAAAATAAGAAGCACCTTGAAATTGATCAAATAAATCATCAATCCTTGGAAGAGGATACTTGTTCTTGATGATAACCTTGTTCAACTGACGGTAATCTAGACACATCCTAAGGGAACCATCTTTCTTTCTCACAAATAAGACCGGAGCGCCCCAAAGTAAGACACTTGGTCGAATAAAGCCCATATCTAAGAGATCATGTAACTGTTCTTAAGCTCTTTCAACTCTGCTGGTGCCATTCTATATGGCAGAATAGAGATAAGACGAGTATTTGGAAGAAGATCTATACCGAAGTCTATCTCTCTCTTAGGAGGGACTCCAGGTAGATCATCTGGAAATACTTCTAGAAACTCTCTTACTACTGAAACTGACTGAATAGAAGGTATCTCAACACTATAGTCATTAACTCGGACTAAGTGATAGACACACCCCTTAGAAACTAACTTCCTTTCCTTAAAGTACGAAATGAAACGACTCTTAGGCACTGTTGAACTGCTTTTTCACTCTAAGACTGGCTCATTTGGAAACTGAAACTTATCAACTGAGGTATAACAGGAATGAAGCCAGTCCATACCAAGAATGACATCAAAATCTACCATGTCTAACTCAATTAAATCAGCCATGGTACTCTTGTGATTGACGGAAGCGAGACAATCACGATAACCTCTCTCTGCTAGAATGGACTCACCAACAGGTGTAGAAACACTGAATGGTTCACTAAGTTGCTCAGGATTAACATCAAAATTCATAGCAACATATGGAGTTACAAAAGACAAACTCGTTCCTGGGTCTGGCAAAGCATAAACAGTAAAGTCAAAGACTTGGATCATACCAGTGACAACATTTGGCCAATCCTCTTTCTCTTGGCGACTGTTGATAACATATAAGCGGTTTGTTCCTCCGCCAGTACCGAAAATTGCCCCTCTAGGTGCAGCCCTGTCTGGTGGAGCAACTAAAGAAGACTGGGCTCTGTTGCCCCCATCACCATTTCCTTGCATGTTCTTTGGACACTCTCGCATGAAATTCCCATTTTGACCACACTTGAAACAACTAGTGGAGCCTTCACGACAAGTACTTGAGTGGTCCCCACCACACTTGGCGCATGTCGGAGGCTTACTACCCCCTTGTGCCACGCTACCCTGAGAATAAACAGGTTTAACTCTGAAATTCTGACTATTGTACTCACATTTGTTCTTAGGTGCAGGTGCACTAGCAGATGATGGAGCAGGTCCCTTTCTGTTTCTGTTGGAAAGACGACCGGTTGGTACTACTCTTCTGCTGCCCGGACTCATTCCCTGCCTTGGCTCTCTTGTTCTTAAACTCTTCTCTATCCCTTAGCTTCTCTTCCTTAACTTGCTGCACATACACCATTAACCTCGATATATCCATGTCCCCAATTATCATTGCAACCCTACCTTCCTTACTCGACAGACGAGACAACCCAGCAACAAACAAGCTCATTCTACTCCTCATGTCCGCAACCATCTCCGGAGCATAACGAGATAGTTGGGTGAACTTCAACCCATATTCATGAACACTCAAAGAATCTTGTTTAAGTGTGAGGAACTCTCGTACCTTAGCCTCTTTCAGTTCTCGAGGAAAGAAATGCCCCAAGAAAGCCTCCTCAAAACAGACTCAATTCGCAGATGGTGCATCCTCAGCTCTATCCTCTTTCCATTGATCAAACCAAGTCCTAGCAACATTCTTCAGTTGGTATGCATCTAGTTCAACCTGCTCAACATCAGCAACATGCATAGCCTCAAAAATCTTCTACAGTCCATCAACAAAGTTCTCTGGGTCCTCAGAAGTGCTTAAACAGTGAAACTCGGAGGATTCATCCTCAAGAACTCACGAATCCTTGAAGTATCAGCCTCTCCTTACCGAGGTCCTCTTTATTGCCCAACCTGGTTAGTCACAGCTTGAATCAGCATCCTACTTGCTTCTCTGAACCTAACATTAGTGACTTCCCCTTGAGGTTGCACTTCAGGTGCATTTGGTAACTCTTGGTCCTCAACATTTCTCCTAGCTGGACGACCTCAGACTGCTCTTCGTGGTGGCATAATTATCTGAAAACACGCGCAAGCACGAATTAAAAGGAAATTTTTAGAGATCAACTCTAACGCACGAAAAAAGTGTGAAAGAAGTGAGAGATTTTCCTAAATGTTGCAGTCTCCTAATTATAGATGTGGCACGCTTCACACTGATAACTAGGACTCTACAGACACGACTTCATAGACTCCCTATGACTCTTGAACTCTGTGCTCTGATACCAAGTTTGTGACGCCCCGAGCCTACACCGTAGAAGTGGCTGGCACTCGAAGACCATTAATGGCCTCAAGCGAACCCTTGATAACTCAGCGAAAGACTTAACTCATCACATACACATTTATGAAGTAACTAGAATGTTATAAAGGAATATTCAATTGGCCATTAAGGCAAACTCAAGTCTTTAACATATGAAATGAAAAGTAAAGACAACTGAATTAACTAACTTACTGTCTGTCTATCTATAAAGCCTCTAAACAACTGAGATAGATGTCGAGATAGTCCCACGACATCCTAATGAACTAATACTAAAACTGAAAGCAATGAAAAGGAGTCCTCTGGAATACAAAGAGGCTCACCAACAGACTTTGAACTGCTCACTAGATCAACGATGCGCCGGATGCCAATCCTAGTTACCTCTGTCTGTATCATAATAAAATGCAGGACAACTGGCATCATTCATTGAATGTACGAGTATGCGAGTTGGAATGCTAAATACAACATAGGCTTGAAAAGAATCTGAAAGAAACTGAAGAACTTAACTGGCTCAACTCACTCAACATAACTGACTTATTTCAATATAGAGTAGTTTAAAACAAGTGCAGTATAAAGAAAAGTTGTTTAAAACATGATGTCAACTTTGTGTGTATGCAAAGATACAAATAACTCTGAGATGTATAAAAAAAATACAAATAAACTGATGTATATAAAAATACAAAGTACTATTATGGGAGTTTCTCTAATCGATAACCATAACCTAAGAGCTATAGTGATGATACACCGATCTTCCTCACGCTGCCAGCGCATCCTATACCTTGCCACAGGTATAAGACCTGAACTACTAAGTGGATCCACTAGTCTATGCGAAAAGGATTTATCTAAAAAGTATGACCATTTTCTACCCATGATGGCTACACGGTTTATGAGGGTTGTGGGTTCTCTGAAAACTCCCTCATATCGGTGGTCAATACTACTCTCAAAATATGATACTAGCTCTTTATATTTAAAAATATACTTCTTCTATGATTTGAGATAAGTGCTCAAACACTTAGCTCAAAGGCTATCGTGGAAATCAAAGTTTCCTCTCTTGCTTCATTTAGAAAGCGATTTCTCTTTTCTGAAAACTAGCCCGAAGTCCTTTTGGAAATCGACAAGGATTCAATGATTCCTCTTTACGATCCAACATAATATATATTGTATTTATGTAGTCATATCAGTCCTAGTTTACATCTTTATACTTAAAAAAAAGTTGCAATAGTGTATCTACAATCCTATTTAGAATATCAATCATTTAATGTAAATATTGTATCAACCTTATATAAACGTGTATAATTACATTTATAAGAGATATTAATACATATTTTCACTCTAGTGTAAAATATTATATAATATTCTACAAAAAAATAATTTCATCTCTTAAGAACTTCAATCCACAAAACACCATCAAATAGCTTTAAATTTTACCATGCTTCAAAATGACATTCCAAATGAATTTCAATGATCAAATTATCAAAATATTAATAAATCAGAAGATCCATTTGTGAGTTTTTCAACTTTTAAAAGCCCTAAAAATGGAGTTTAAAATTTTAGTTTAATCACCTATCAATGTTTAAATTTTTGATGATAAACAGGGGATACACTCTCAATTAATATTTTTAACTAAGCATGTCACGACCCAAAAAAAGACGTGATGGAACTTGTCTATTCCCACCAAGACAAGTCAACCTCAACCCAACGAGAAAAAAGAAATGCGGAAAGATAAGGCAAGAACAAACAAAGGCGAAAAACTTACTAAATAATACACCAAAATCTAGTTATCAATATATACAAGTCATTAATGTAAATACAAAATTTGAACGATAAACTCAAGTCTCAATTGTCTTTGCTTCTCAAATAGAGCAAAGCATAAATAAAGCAAAAGAGGGTCAACCGAGATGACAAAAAGCTACCTCTCAAGTCCTTCAACAAGCCTCGAAGTCAAGAGAAGAAGAAGATCACATGGGTCCGGGCTCAGAAACTACACAAGTGTAGAAGCAAGGAGTGAGTACCACCAACACGGTACCCAACAAGCAACCTAATAAACTAGGTAACATAGATAATCTGAATACTTCTTTCATCCCCACCGAATCTCCACAAACTACAACCTGCACAGAAATCATCAACCTAGTAGTTCTATAATACACTAGTCACAAGGCTCAAAAATCATAGATCAAAAGTCATATTTCAATAACCAAAAAGTATCAAATTAGTTTCTCTTAAGTACAACACATTTCAGTCACAAATATCAACATATTCAACTCATATAAAAAATAAATCAATCCAACACCACAATTGGCTCAACTACATGCATCAAACAAGTCAAATATATGTATCAAATAGATTGATCACAAAGGTCAATATTTGTCGGAACTATTCCCTTCGGCACAATGTCACTAGCCAAAACTATTTCCCTTCGGTTTCACATCAATCACTTGTCGAAACCATTTTCTTTTGGCATTTATGTCACTAGCCAAAACCATTTTTCTTCGGCTCTTGTCACAAAATCTCACGTGCTGGAACCATTCTCTTTGGGCAGTTATCAACAAAATTCACTAGCTAGAACCATTTTCCTTCGGCTTTTATCGCAAAATATCACTTGTCAGACCATTTTCCTTCAGTTTATCACAAAATATCACCAGCCGAAACTATTTACCTACAACTTTTATATCAAGCGTCTCATCACGGTGTTAAAAGATCAATACACACAAGCAATATCAATCACACTGGGAGACAACAATTCATATCATTCAAGTCCACTTTCATGCATTCAAGCAAGTCACCAATTAATAAAATTGGGGTCACAACAAGGCAATTCACAATCTTTTATTATCATCAAGAAGTCTTTTCATTTCCCCCCCGGACATCGAGAACCCCCATCCCCAGACCTCGAGGATCCCCGCCCTCGAGGCCCCGTGCCCGAAGGACCCCCGATCCCGAAACCTTGAGGACCCTTAAAACCAAACCTCGAGTCCCCCCACCCTCGAACCTCAAGGCCCCACCGCCCTTGAACCTCGAGGCCCCCTCACCCAGTCCCCTGAACCTCGAGGCACCGTTCAACGACCCCCCTCCCGAACCTCGAGGTGTCTTGCCCCAAGGCTGGCCCGCCCATCGAACCTCGAGGCACCGCACCCCGAGGGTCCCCCACCCAGCCCCTCGTACCTCTAGGCACCGCTCCCCGAGGCCCCCTAACCCCCAGACCTCGAGGCGTCGCACCCCGAGGCCCCCTGCCCCACCACTTGGATGTAACACCCTGTATTCAAAAAGACCAAATTAACAGATTTCGAGAAATTTGAAAGTGCCAAACCACGTCAGCCACCCACAGCCCGTGGAGTGGACCACGAACCGTAGGTGTGGTCCGTGGTTGTCCTGCCCAAGTGGGTTTTGAGGGTCCAGGACCACGACCTGACCGACGAACTGTTGGTCAGACCACAGTTTGTGGTTAGAGACCCCAAAGATCAAGTCTCTAATCTCAAACAATGATCCACCACGACGGGCCGTGGGTCAAACCACGATCCGTCGACTAGGGTCATGGATGGTCACCTGGTAGTTAATTTCAGGGTAAGTGGGGTCTTTTCCTAGTTAATTAATTCCTCTACTATGTCATTTTACCAATATTTAGAACCCTTATATAAGCCTTTTTAACCCCAAATTCACCCCATTTAATTCACTCTTTCTAAATCTCAAAACAAAACCAACTCCTCTCAAATATTCTCTCTCTAGAACTTGAAGAAGAAGATTCAGCTAGGGTTAGAAGCTAAGGATCCAAATTCTCCATTGAAGGCTAGTAATTGGAGTCAAGGTATGCTAGCTTTCATCCATGGGTTCCTTCCACCCATGGAGACCCCAAAATTTCCTCTATTTCAAAATGGTATGATTCCCTAATTAGCTAAGGTTTTCCTCAAACATCATGGGTTCTTTTGATTATTGATCTTAATGATTAAATTATGATTAAATATGCACGAATTGATGATTTACAATGCTTTTATGATGTTTTCCCTATGAACCCATGCAAACCCCCATGTGTTTCCAAATTGTGATCACAAAGAACTCGGTTGTTGATTATGAAAGATGAGTTTTATGATCTAAAGCATGAAGTAATAGAATTACATGATTTTATAATAAAATCCCTATCTAATGCTAGAATTCTAGATTTGGTGATTGAAAGTATCTTTGAACCTTGAAAGGGAAAAATGTGAGTTTATGCATGATCTTATGAAACTTATGTAAATGCTTTAATGGTGCTTTGAGTAAAGTACCAATGTTGTTGTTGGTGTATTGTTGAAAGGATATTCTCATAAAACACTTATAACCATGATGTGAAAGGTTTTCTCACATATAAGGGATTCTTAGGTTTAAAGGTTATTCTTATCTAATTGAATCAATGAATAAGAGTTATCCTAATGAACTAGTTTGGGTTGGCAAAATGACATGCCTTTTCATGAATAATGAGAATAAGTAAGAAAATACTATTTCGTGAGAATTCTGCTTAGCACCGAGTGGACATTGACATTGAGATGGAAGCTCTCCCGTTAGTAGAGGCCGAGTTTCTAGTAGCAATCTCCTTATCCCATAACTATATGCCCCCATAGGCTAATTAGCTAATGGATCCACTTAAGCTAGAAGTTCACGGTTCTACCTTAGGCAATTAGAACAAACCTTTTCGATGTAGGAGACACCAGGTGATCATGTTTTAGCTCACATGGTCGCTATGTCGGTTAAGGCTAATTCTCCCACAACAAGTTGATTAATGAACTAAGGTTACTTAAAGAAGTATCTCATATGTGTTCAAAGGCTTAAATATGATTTACGTTGCATTGACCATGATGTTATGACCTATGTTTTTCAACTACTTCGATTATGATGTTTAAACTTGGTAAATTGCATATCATGAAATGAAATGTCCTTCTTAGCATGTTTTAAATGTTTTGTGCATAGTTATCATACTTAGTACATTTTTGTACTAACGCATACTCTTGCCTACATTTTTCCCAAATGTAGGGTCCGGCAAGCAGGGTTTCCATTCTAGTGGCTAGAGCTTGGACTTTGATCTCTTTCCGAGCTTGGTGAGTCCTTATGGTTCGAGGATGGATTTTTCCCTATTGTAGTTTCACTTTCGAATTTCCTTTTTGAACATGATGTATGGGCTAGGACCACTTTCATTCGATTGTAATAGATAGCTATGTTGAGACATGATTTAGACTTTGCTTTTCTATGAAGATGTTTTGGACTTAAATGTTGTTTTACTCTTTATTGTTCTACTACTTTATGTTATGAGGACTAAGTGGCTTGTATGGAGTCCTTCGGGGTTCAATACGCCATGTTACATCTAGGGGGTACCCCTAGGTCGTGAAGAACTTGGTATCAGAGCACAATATTTAGAATTGTCCTAGGATGTCTCATAAGTCACGTCTAGTAGAGTCTTGTTTATGAGTGTGAAGCGCGCCACATTTATGAATAAGAGGCTACAAGATGATTAGGAAACTCCACTTCTTTCATTACTCTTAAGTCGTTCCATAGAGTTTAACTCTATAAAGTCTCTCTTCTAATCCTTACCTTATGCTCTTCAAGATATGTCTTCTCGAAGGGCTTATACTAGAAGGAATGTGAGGGAGAACGCAGAACAAGGAGCTCTTTCTTAAGCTCCTCAAGCTCTGATTGATCCTTTGGCTGGGGATATGACAAATGCGGAGGTTAGGTTGGCTTTTCAAATATTGGCTCAAGCTTTGGCGACTCAAGCCAATATAGAGGTTGTAGCTCCAGTGAATCCTAATGTGAATTTAATGGCTTCACAAGTGAAGAATTTTGCAAGGATGAACTCTCCGGAATGTTTTGGCGCCAAAGTGGAGGAGGATCCTCAAAGGTTTATTGACGAGGTCTATAAGGTACTTGCTATTATGGGGGTGACTCCGGTGGAGAAGGTGGAGTTAGCCGCTTACCAATTGAAAGATGTTGCTCAAGTGTGGTATGATTAATGGAAGGGAAAGAGACCGATAGGAGCGGGTCCCGTAGAGTGGGAAGTGTTTAAATCAGTATTTCTTGATAGGTTCTTTCCCCTCGAGTTGAGGGAAGCAAAGGTGCAGTAGTTCATTAACCTTCGTCAAGGAAGTATGAGTGAGAGAGAGTATGCTCTAAAGTTCACCCAACTATCCAAGTACGTTCCAACTATAGTGGCGGATTCGAGGGCTAAAATGAGTAAGTTTGTGACGGGGGTGTCCGACATGGTAGAAAAATAATGTCGTACGACAATGCTCATCCATGATATAGATATCTCACGTCTTATGGTGTACGCACAACAAATTGAAGAATCAAAACTCAAGGAAAATAATAGGGAGGTAAAGAGGGCTAAGACTGGTGATGGTAATTTCTCACATGCAAGGTCTGATAGTAAAGGTCAACCTAGTTTTAGACAAAAGTTCTCTGGTCAAGGTTCCTCTAATGTTCCACCTAAGTTTAACAAGGATGGGGTGTCTAACCCAAAACCTCAAAGAGGTAATGGAGGTGGCTCTTTTTTGGCTAGGTCTACATGTGCTAAATGTGGGAAGAAACATGATGGTAAGTGCCTATATAGCACCGATGGATGCTTTAGTTGCAGGAAGAGTGGACAAAAAATGAGGGATTGCCCCATGATTGCGGCAAAAGGAAGGGAAGGAAAGCAAGCTCCTCCTTGCGGTTCCAATTCCAATGGTCCAAAGCAAAACCACTTATATGCTCTTCAAGCCCGAGGTGCCCAAGAAATCTCTCCGAATGTAGTGATCGGTATGTTAAAAGTTTTTCAATATGATGTATATGTCTTGCTGGTGATTCTATGGTGGCTAAGAGGGTTTATAGAAAGTGTCTCATTTCCTTATCTCATAGAGTTACCCTTGTAGACTTGGTAAAACTTGACATGTTGGACTTTGTTATCATTCTTGGGTTGTATTAGTTGCATTCTTGCTATGCTTCCATAGATTGTAGGACTCGAGTGGTCAGATTTCAGTTTCCAAATGAGCCTCTCCTAGAGAGGAAGGGTGGGGGGATTCCATGACTAGAGGTCAATTTGTGTCTTTTCTAAAAGCTAGAAAGATGATCTCAAAAGGTTGTTTTTACCATGTTGCTAGGGTGAGAGATGTAGGTTCTGAAACCCCTTTTCTTGAGTCGGTTCTCGTGGTTAATGAATTCCCAAAAGTTTTCACTCGATGATTTACCCAGTATTCCTCCCGAGCGGGAAATAGATTTTGGTATTGACTTTCTCTCGGATACGCAACCTATTTCTATTCCTCCTTATAGAATAGCTCTGATGGAGTTAAAAGAGTTGAAGGAGCAGCTAAAAGATTTATTGGATAAGGGTTTCATCCAACTGAGTATCTTTCCATGGGGTGCTCCCGTGTTGTTTGTTAGAACGAAAGATGGGTCTCTTCGAATATGCATTGATTATCGTCAACTAAATAAAGTAACCATCAAGAACAAGTATCTTCTTCCAAGAATTGATGACTTGTTTGACCAACTCAAGGGGCTTGTTATTTCTCTAAGATTAATCTTTGTTCAAGTTATCACCAATTAAGGGTGAGAAGGGATGATATTCTAAAAACGGCTTTCCGAACTTGGTATAGCCATTATGAATTCCTAGTGATGTCGTTTGGTTTAACTAATGCTCAGCGGCGTTTATGAACTTGATGAATAAAGTGTTTAGGCAATACCTAGACATGTTCGTGATTGTATTTATCGCGGATATTTTGATCTATTCAAGAAGTGAGAATGAACATATAGACCATGTGAGAATTGTGTTACAAGTTCATAAGGACCAACAACTTTTTGCAAAGTTTAACAAGTGCGAATTTTGGTTAAGGTCCGTAGCTTTTCTAGGGCATATTGTGTCAAGTAAGGGAATTGAGGTATATCTTAATAAGACGGATGCGGTCAAGAGTTGGCCTAAAGCTCTAACCCCTTAGGACATTAGAAGCTTTTTGGGTTTGGTCGGTTACTATAGGAACTTTATTGAGGGATTTTTTTTTATAACCGAGAAATCCATCTGTAACCCACCCTTTAGACCAATCACAACCTTCTAAACTTGGTTTATTGAGGGATTTTCCTCCATTGCTTCTCCTTTGACGGCTTTGACTCAAAAGAAGGCTAAGTTTGTATGGTCGGAAGCTTGTGAGAAAAGTTTCCAAGAGTTGAAAGATAGACTTACTTTCGCTCCGGTGTTGACTTTAACGAAAGGTACGGATAGTTTTGTAGTGTATTGTGATGCCTCTAGAGTTGGGTTGGGATGTGTGCTTATGCAAAATGGTAAGGTGATAGCGTATGCTTCAAGGCAACTTAAAATCCATGAGAAGAATTACCGTACCCATGACCTTGACTTAGCGGTGGTTGTGTTTGCCTTAAAAATATGGAGGCATTATTTGTATGGGGTCCATGTGGATGTTTTCACCAATCATAAGAGTCTACAATATGCGTTTAGTCAAAAGGACTTGAATCTTCGCCAAAGAAGGTGGCTAGAACTCTTGAAAGCTTATGACATGAATGTCCTTTATCACCTTGATAGAGCTAATGTGGTGGCAGATGCTCTTAGTAGATTTTCAATAGGTAGTGTGGCTCATATAGATGAAGAAAAGAAAGAGTTGGTTCGTGATATCCATAGGTTGGCTCGATTAGGCGTTCAACTAGTGGATTCCACTAAGGGTGGTGTTATGGTTCATAATGGGTCCGAATCGTCTTTTGTGATGGATGTGAAGGCTAAGCAAGGTTTTGATCCCATTTTGGTTTAATTGAAAGAGGTGGTACTCAAAAAGTCTGTTGAGGCTTTCTCCAAGGGGGAGATGGGGTACTTAGGTATCAAGGTCGGTTATGTGTTTCAAATGTTAATTACTTGAGAGAACAGATCTTGGCAGAAGCTCATTGTTCTTGGTATTCTATTCACCCGAGAGCCACCAAGATGTAGCGTGATCTACGAGAAGTCTATTGGTGGAACGGGATGAAGAAAGATATTGCGGAATTTGTGGCCAAGTATCCCGATTGTCAACAAGTGAAGGTTGAGCACTAAAGGCTGGGAGGGTTGTCCCAAGATATTTCTATTCCTACTTGGAAGTGGGAAGACTTGAATATGGACTTTATAGATGGTTTGCCTTGCACCCGGCGACAACATGACTCTATATGGGTAGAGTAATAGTAGATCGCATGACAAAATCGGCTCATTTCCTTCCCATCAAGGTTTCTTATTCGGTGGAAGACTATGCTAAAATGTATTTGACAGAGATGGTAAAATTACATGGTGTGCCTTTGTCTATCATTTTCGATCGAGATACCCAATTCACTTCTCAATTTTGGAAGTCATTCCAAAAGGGTCTTGGTACTAAGGTTAAGCTTATCACATATTTTCATCCCCAAATCGATGGGAAATCGTAACGTACTATCCAAACTTTGGAAGACATGCTAAGGGCTTGTGTGATTGATTTTAAGGGTAATTGGGATGGCCATTTGCCATTGATGCAATTTGCCTATAATAATAGCTACCACTTAAGTATTGGTATGGCTCCCTTTGAGGCTCTTTATGGTAGGAGGTGTAGATATTCTATAGGTTGGTTTGAGGTGGGTGAAGTTTCTTTGATCGGCCCCAAGCTAGTTTATGAAGCTATTGAGAAATTTCGGCTTATTAGAGAAAGTTAAAAATGGCCCAAAGTCGGCAAAAGTCTTATGCCGATGTTAGGAAGATGGATCTTGAATTTGAGATTCTTGATTGGGTTTATTTGAAAATCTTATTCATGAAGGGTGTTATGAGGTTTGGGAAAAAAGGAAAGCTTAGTCCTCGTTTTGTAGGCCCATATGAGATTTTGAGGCGTGTTGGAAAGGTTGCATATGAGCTATATTTGCCAAATGAGTTGGCATCGGTGCATCCGATTTTCCATGTCTCTATGTTGAAGAAATGTGTTGGGAATCCAACATCCATAGTTTCCTTAGAGGGTTTGGAGGTTAAAGAAAATCTTACTTATGAGGAGGTACCGGTTGATATTTTAGACCGGCAAGTCAAAAAATTCAGAAACAAGGAAGTTGCCTCCGTGAAGGTGTTATGGAGGAATCACTTAGTTGATGGTGCTACTTGGGAAGTCGAGGCCGATATGTAGTCCCGATATCCTCATTTCTTTCCTTCTACACATACTCTAGCTTAAGGTAATGAGTTCCTCTTGGGTTGTTTTACGTGTTGGGAGTCATGTGTGATTATGTGTTTCTATGATTTCCTTATGATTATGCATGTTCTTGTAAAAGCTTAAGTTTGAAAAATGATGTGTATGATTTATTTTCCTCATGATTGTTATGCATGAGTAAGAGTTGCCTATAAACTTCATGAGATGATTGTTGAACATGCATTTGTTATGCTCATTGAGAATGAGTTGCATAAAGGATCCATGAGATTGTGTTGATCATGGTTTTAGTTTGGAGAAGGAAGTTCCTCCTTAGATATGAGAAATTTTGAATTTCATGCATATTGGGTTGCTAGATGTAGTTCCTACTTCCTTGTGATGCAATTTGAGTATGATGAGTTGGGAGTTGTTTTTTCCTCCTTATTTATGTGCATTGCATGCATAATGGGCTGATAGAGTTAGTTCACCCCTTTTTTGTGATGTTTTGAGAACGTCCTAACTTGGAGTCGATAGTTCCTCTTTGGTTGTATACATTGCATTGTAGGTTGGGCTGTTAGTTCCTCTCCTACTCTTTTAGAACCAATTTAATTCTCATTCAATGATGAATGGTCCCAAGAGGGAGATATTGTAACACCCCGTATTCAGAAAGACCAAATTAACAAATTTCCAGAAAGTTGCAGGTGCCAGACCATACCGGCCACCCACGGTCGGTGGAGTGGACCACGGACCGTAGGTGTGGTCCGTGGTTGGCCTACCCAAGTGGGTTCTGAGGGTCCATGACCACGACCTGACCAACAAACCGTTGGTCAAACCATGGCTTATGGTTGGAGGTCTGTGGTTCGAGACCCCAAAGATCAAGTCTCTGATCCCAAACGACGGTCCACCAGAATGGGCCGTGGGTCAGACCATGGTCCGTCAACTGGGGTCCGTGGATGGTCACCTGGTAGTTAATTTCAGGGTCAGTTGGGTCTTTTCCTAATTAATTAATTCATATACTATGTCATTTTTGTAACATCCGACAATTTGAAATAACTTGGAAGAGGCTTAGAATTGGAAATAGTCATTTTTGGAAGGAATTAAAAATCTGGAAATGTGGCTAAGTTTGGAAAATAATGAATTTTTGGCCAACTTTGAACAGTCGTAACTCCTAGCTCATGTTGAGTTGGGTGTAGTTCCAGTTATGTTTGCAGAGTTCGTGGAATGATCTTTCCAAGTCCATCGAGTATGCGTGTTTCCGAGTTCGTATGAGCAAGTTATGCCCTTTGAAAGTTGGACAGTTGGCAGGGAATCCATCCGGAAATTTGTAAGGGCATTTTGGTCTTTTCCCTAGCCTTTTCTTTTGGATATATATGAGTGTGTTGAACTGATTTTGATCAGTTTGTCTCATTTTTAAAGAGTGAAAGTAAGGGTTTAAGAGTGAAGGGGAGAAGAAGAGGGAAAAAGAGAAGATCAAGCTAGTTTTCGTCAAAAGATCGTCGTGGATATCGTCGGGGGTGATCCCTATTAGGTATGTGAGTTCATAGTGTTGGTTGGTTCTTTCCCCCACACGCCAAACTCATTTTTATTATTGAGAAAAGATTGATTGTGTTTGATTGAAGTTGTTGGTTGGAATTGTTGAAGTTGTAGTTGTGTTGTGTTGTAGTTCTTGTTGGTTTGGTGTATGGTTCCGGTGGTGTTTTTGAGTTAAATCTAGTGTATGTTAAGGGTTTTGATGATCCTAAGTGTTTGGGAGATATATCTTTGAAGTTTAGAAGGTTTAGAGTTGGAGAAAAGGAGGAGAAAAGTCAAGTTTTCGGGGAAAAGGGCTGGGGCGTCGCGCCCCAAGAGGGACTCTAAGGTCCAGCCCTTGGGGCGCCACCCCTACCAGAGCCCCAACCAGACCTCTCTGAAGTTTGAGGTCTGGCGCTACACGCCTCTCAGAGCGCCAAGTCGTCCCATTCTTTCCCCACTTTCTCATCCATGTTCCTAGGTATTGTACCTATGTTCCCAAGTTGTTTCCAACACCCCAAGGTACGTTTAAACGTCAAGAACTCGTCCATAACACGTGATCAAACACCTTTAATTCATGATTCCAATTCAAGGAGAGTAAGTTTCCAAGTCAAGGGAAGTTAAGAGTTGAGTCTAGAAGTTCAAGAAGGGAGTCAAAGTAAGTCTTTAAAGCTTTCCAAGAGTCTTTGTTGAATGTTTTAACTTCAATTTAAGGCTCAAGTTTCAAGTGAAGTCAAGTTTCAAGTTAAGTCAAGTTTCAAGTTGAGTAAAGAGTTTCAAGTTGAGTTCATTTCTCAAAAGTATTAGGGAACTATGTATTCCCAAAGAAGTTTCCAAATGTTTTTACATTTGAGTAAGAAAGGAACTATGATTCCAAAAGAGCCTTTGGGCTAGTTTTCAAGAAAAAGGAACATTGTTTCCAAGTGAGCCTTCGAGCAAAGTTTTGAGTAATTATCTCAAATAAAGAAAGATGTGTTTAAAACACTTATGAGCTAAAGTATTTTTGGGAGTAGTCTTGAGCACCGAATTGGGGACACGAGTTCATAT
>JAJOOR010022742.1:0-20821 GCA_036250505.1 Solanum acaule | reverse complement strand
CCTAAGCTGCTATGACTTGTTTTACTTATTAGAGGGTGTATTTATGTTGTGCATCAGAAGTTTTGGTAGGAAACTTGAATACTGAGGTTTTGGGTCCTATACGTTGACAGGGACAGGAAAAGATGGATAAAGATGTCTATACTGAGCACTTGTGGGAGTGGCAAATTTAGTAGTGACCGTACAATTTCTCAATATGCAAAAGAGATCTGGAACATTGCCGAGTGTCGCGTGCCTTGAGCAAACTTCTGAACCTGGTATCTAATAAGGATCTAATGTTCATTGTTTACTAGCATATGAATAATGTAAGTTCAAGCACAACATGCTTTCTTATTTCCTACTGCTCTCAAGAAGCAGTTATTTGTTGAATATCTATATTCTGCAAGTACCTTTAGTTACTCATTTGCTTCTGATATCTCTTGTCCCCTTTGATAGAGGTCTTATTTGCACCATTATAACCTGCATAGCCAATGTAAAATGCGATCAGCAGTTAAACTTCGCTTTTTCTCTTTCTTTTAACTGTGCATATATTAAACGGATAAGTATAAAAATGTCCTTTAATTATACGGATAAGTATAAAAAAATGTCATTTAATTATGCAAAATTCACTAACCCTGTCCTCTGTTAAATAGTTTGTGTAGCACCTCGTGCCTATAGACTATTTGTGTAATGTTTAATTATACGGATAAACCCTTCGGGGTTGCCCAGTGGTTTGAGCTTGGGACTTTCATGTTGGAGGTCTCAAGTTCGAAACCCCTTGCCAGCGAAAGCAAGGGATTTGCCTTCTGGGTCGAGCTCGTCCCACCAGGCTTGCCTAGTGTGGGTTACCTCTCCTATGTGGTTTGCGAGCTATTGCATAGGAGCGGGGTTATTACCCTGTGTGCACCCAAAGGATAGCGGCTGCGGGTTTCCCTTGTCATAAAAAAAATAAAAATTATACAGATAAGCATAAAAAAATGTCCTTTAATTATGCAAAATTCACTACTCCTCTGTTAAATAGTTTGTGTAGCACCTCGTGCCTATAGACTATGGTTGGAACTATTTGTGTAATGTTTAATTATACAGATAAGTATAAAAAAAGGTCCTTTAATTATGCAAAATTCACTACTCTGTTAAATAGTTTGTGTAGCACCTCGTGCATATAGACTATGGTTTGAACTATTTGTGTAATGCTCCTTGGGTTGTTTTGAGCACTAGACCTATTTTGACTCTTTCCATAAAAATTTAAATGGATATTTTGAGCTATTTGGTAACTACGGTTATTTAATTATCATGTATTTATTAAATAACTAGTGAATTTGACCGCGCGGTCGTATAAAGTTATTTAAATTTATCATACCATCTTTTTATGAAAATAAAATAACTTTTAATATTTGAGTGGAGAAGGGTAGAGGAGCAGGCCACAGACGGATTTCTCGGTTATCAAAAAAAATAAAATTTTTAAACAATATATATTTGAGTAATTGATAAATGTAAATTATTTAAAAGATGGTGCCGAATTAAAAAAAAAAACATAAGTTACATAAATAAAAAGAAAACGAAAAAAATGAAAAGAACTAACTGAAGATAAAATTACCAATAAAATAAAATAACCATTTTTCTTTTGCCTATAAAAGGTACTACTGCATATTCACTCCTCCATAAATCAATTTTATACAAATTACAAACACCAATGAGTTTACCAAATAAAATTCATATGATATGAAAATGAATTCATTCATCAAATTATCTAAGAATCACAAATAAAAATATTTTTATTTATTATTTCATTGTTATATGATATGCTAACACATAGTACTGATAAATTTGTGAAGTATAATGTCTACAAATTTTAGTCTTCAAGTGTTTACTAATATTTTTAATGTATTCAATTATATCTTTTATTTATTTTATTATATAATACTGTATACATAGTACTTATCAAGTTTGTGAAGTATACTTTTTGAAAATTTAATCGTCATTCATATATTTGTATGCATCTAACCCTAGTTTCTTTTATTTGAGTTTTATATTAAAATACATGAAATAAACTAAAAAAAGAAATAGAACAAAAAAGAAATGATACAATCTAGTTTCTTTTTCATTTTAGTTTTTTTTTCTTTTTCCTAATACGTTAATTATGTGTCTTTCTTATTTATAACTTTTATTTTCAAAGTTTTCTCTCAAAATAGAAGCCATTTTCTTTCTTATTCTATTTTGTTTCTTATTATTTTTATACAAAAATGATTGTGTCAATTACTACTCCTTCATTTATTTATACACTTTAATATGAAAATTAAATTATCTTTATTTCATAACTCTCATAACTTTTGATGATCATAACACCTAAATTATATTAATAGTCATGTTTATAATATATATATATATATATATATATTTACCTTAAAAGCATGAACACCTAACTTGAATGTTAAATTACTATAATATCCCTAACTTAGGTTGTGACTTTTTCGATGAGTCGTGACTTTTCCGATAAGTTGTGACTTTTCCGATAAGTTGTGACTTTTTTCGAAGGGTTGTGGTTTTTCGATGAGTTGTGACTTTTTCAATAAGTTGTGACTTTTCCAAAGGGTTGTGATTTCTCGAAAAGGTCATGACTTTTAAGATTTGACACAAAAAATATTTGTTTATTTTACCCCTTTGTTAACTATAAATAGAAGGGTTTCCTCTCAGTTTTCAACCACATTTTTTTTTAATCAGCTTCTACTCTTCTTCTTGCATTTTAATTTTTTTTGTGTGATTTATTGTCGTTGAGTGAGTTCGAAGTTTAGCGGAATATGAGGTACCACTATTCTGATGAAGTAAGTCGTTCTATCCTAAGATGGTATATTCCATAACCTCGAGTGCTTGAGGAAAATAATTTTGATGTTATAATAATTATTTTTTTGCTTAATATATACATTAGTATGTAACGTTCCAAATGATGTAATCTAAATTTATTTTGTTTTTGTTAACAATTTCTCTTGTGATATAGATATATGCTTTTGAATTTCTTTTCCAAAAATTTAGAGAATGGTCACGATTTGTATTTTATGCTCAAGACAAATGAATAACTTTATTTATCAATGCTACTTATGTGATTTAGACTCTCAGAAATTTTTGCTTCAAAATAGTTATTACTATATAAACATTGCCCTTTTGTTTTACTTATTTACTATTTCTTAATAGTTTATTATTTTAGACGAAGAAAAATTCATATGACTTGTAATAACGCTCTCGATCCACATTGAACATTCACAAAAGAATCCGCAATATTATTTTTCGCTAAGCTTTTATTCAAATCTTTGCTTAAATAAGCAATACTATTTACTATCACATATATTTTCTGAATTGGTATTCACGTGCAACACACGTGTCAAAAAACTAGTATATATATATGTGTGTGTATATATATAGACACACACATTAGATATTCATATTTTGTCTTATATTTTTTAAATTATTATTATTATTATTATAATAATAATAATAATAATAATAATAATAATAATAATAATATTTTTATTGTATTTTATTTTGTTACAGTATATATATTATATACTCCAACGTAGTTTTTCTTTTTTCTCCACTCCTTATGTATTTTTTTTTATTTCTCCACTTTATGTACTTACTAATTAAATTAATAAATGTTTTATTCCTTTGTAAGAACCAATTCGCGTATATTAGGGAAGTGATCTTCTAATTCTGCTCATGACTATAAATTGAATCTGTATGACAACTTAGAAGTCATTTCCATTCTTATTCTACTTATAATGAATTAAAAATAAAATACCCTCTTTTTTGTTTTAGATAATATCTCTTGTCATTTAAATAATTTATTATTATTCTCTATAAATTTAGGGAAACTATATATGGAACATACTAAGACTTATCTATGGAATAAAATAAATGAATCATTCTTTAAATATTAAATTTTAATTTGGTAATATTATATATATGGAACATACTGAGACTTATATATGGAGCAAAATATATGAATCATTAGTTGCATTTAAATTTTAGTTTGGCAATATTATATACATGGAACATAATAAGACTTATATGGAACAAAATAAATGAACCATTCTTTGTATATTAAATTTTAATTTGACAATATTATATATATGGAGCCTTTTCTTTTTCTTGACATCTTTATTTTTCTTATCCCTCTTTATTTGTTTTCATTTTTCTTTCTCTCCCGTAGTACTTTATATATTTCCTTTTTGTCTTCTCTTAATGTTAAGAAAAATCCCTCAATATCAATTTTTTCTTGAAATATTGTTGGTTTTTTTTCATACAAATTCAAAGTATTTCAATGAAAAAGAAGAAGAGGACAAAAGAAGAAACATAACAATATTGTTTATATGGTTGTTTTCTCATTTTAATGGTACAGAAACCTTTCAAATTCTATAATCAAAATAATGCAGAATTATTATGTTTTAAGTGATTTCTTTTATTATAAATAGTAAGAATTGATTTTAACATTGATATCTTTCTGTAAAGGTTTTGGACATTTGTCTACAATAATGTTGTTTCATTATTCAGTCTTTATTGACGAGTTAAGAGAGGTCATAAATCATTCTTGATTACTACATGACTTGATTATGCATTTATTGGATGAGTCTTTTATTAGTCTATTTAATTATTAAATAGATATACAAATGAATTAAAAATATTAAAAAAAAGAGAAAAAAGATAAATAGAAATGGTGGCCATTGAGGGGTACAACATCAGCTTGATTTATTTAATACCATATACTTTTTAGCCCTCATATAAAATTGAATTAAATAAATAAGAAGGGAGCAGAAACTAACCTGTGCAGCGACCGAACATAGAACAATGAGGAACGAAGTGCTTCAGGCAAGAGTTATTTACCATTCTCATCGGGAAAGGAAATTGTTGATTTTAGATGTACCAGTAATGGATGTGAATTATTTTGGTGCTAGGGAATTAGGACAAGTGTGCAAGTATCTACAGAAGTAGTAGTAATATTCTCGCCTGTTTGATATTTAAGAACCAAGGGTTGTATGTTTGGTTGTAGATGTATAGACCATTGTCATTAATTATTTAATTGTTGATGAAAAGGAATTGGAATGATGCAATTGATTCTAAAAGAGTAAGGTGCTAGTTGAGTGGACCATCATGGCACAATGACGACCATTGATTGAGGGTATATAATAACGGAATTATAGACTAATGATTGGGGAGGATTATAGTTTTATATCAACAATTTGATGCAACCATGACTTTTGCTCCTTGTTTCTGTGAAGTCCGTAGCTTCAGGACGTGAGGAAATTCTTTAATAAACGTTTAGGTCCTAAATATCATTTGGGGTATTGTCATCTTCCTTTATGTGTTACGGTTATTTATCCAAAATAGAAGTACAATAATATGAATGTCTGTACTCGTTTGCTTATGAATAATACATAATTGATAGATTGGGAACGTTTGGAAGCTTTACAAAAGAAAGAGATTGAGAATTTGTGACATGCTTTTGACATTTAAGGTATGTTAAGACTATCTAGACTTCGTTGAGAGACGTTTTTCTAATTAAGGATTAAAAACTGATATAGATAATGGGTAAGGGCGAAAGATGGGGGACTCATACCGATGGTGTAATGGACATTCGTACGAGTACCAATGTTATAAAAGGAAAACTTATCATTATAGAATAATGGATTGTAATTCGAGAACGCCAAAATATATGAGCATTAGCTGTTGTATTATTGACTTGGTTTCTTTTGTGTGGTGTGTTTCTTTATTGAACCTGTATATTTGTGATAGCTGAGGTGATTATATGTCATGCCTTTATTTGATTGATTAAGATGCATCATCATCTCCTTTTATTGATACTATATTCTGCGCATGCATTAACATAAAATTGAGTATGAGTAAAGGTCCAACACGTGGAAATAGTCCTTGTTGAGATCGAGTTATGATTATAAGTTGGGCATGTGGAGATCGTCCATACTGGGGATTGTTTGATATTGTGATAGTGAATTGAGATCATCTGCACAGACACATGGAGATAGTCCGTGTTGGTATATGGACATCGTGAGTTCCCATGGGTCATGATATCGATGTATTTCAGAGAAGTATCGTCTATATACAGTTGAGACAGTACTTGTCGTTTGGGGCATATCATTTCATGGTGTTGCATTGCATTGCATCTCATTACATCCTTTATTCTTGCTTGATTATGTGCTTCATTGATGTTTGGACATTACGTGCTATTTGATTATTCCTATTTGATGAAACTTGGATGATAAGTATAATGTAAACTTCAAAAATTAAAGGATTTTTCGTATATACTCCCGTCACTACTTCTTCATTGTCGGTCTATGAGACATACTGGGTACATGTGATTTCATACTCATACTACACTTGTTGTACTCTTTTATGGTGCAGATTAGATTCCGAGTACGAGCACAAATCATGGAGCTTTTGAGTCTGTGTTTGGATCATCTTAAAGTTGTGGTGAGCTACTTGGCTACTCTGCAGCCCACACATTCAATTATCTCTTAATTTATTCTATTTGTCTTAGTATTAAGACATGATATTTTTTACGTCTAGACTTGTCATTTAGTTTTGGAGTTGTATCATCTCATAGTAGCTCTTTGTCACGTTCCGAGGCTATCCCCTAGACATAACACGGGACCTAGGATCACGAGTGACCCAAAACTAACCCTGAGTTTGGCATATCACAAGCATACAAAAATATAACTAAGAAAAGCATGTACTATGTAGAAGCTAAAAACAGTGGATATCTGAAATGGAGGAAAATCCAACTAGTCTGAATATATGAAATATACTAAGAGTTTAGTGATGACTGAAACAACACTTAACAACTCGAGATGAATCTACTACTATGTTTGGAAAGCGTCTAACTGAATTGAGTTGATGGGACATGCCCCCAGCTAACTCTAACAAGACTAAAAACTGGAAATAAAGACCGAAAAGTAAAGCATATCTATTGTCCTTGAAGTATGAGGACTCACCTCTGAAGCTGCTGAATATGGGTTGGAAATCGTATTAAGCGTGATCTCGGTGATGAATGCTTGAACCTACATCATAAAGAGATGTAGCGCAAAAGTATGCATCAGTACTTTGAATGTACTGAGCATGCATAATATAGATATGCTAAGCTGAACAAAGTATATAAGATGAACAATGCATAACATAGCAATGATATAATCTAAATAAGGATATAGATATGTACTGAAGTATAACAAAAAGATAAACTGGATGCAATGACCAAGTACTAATCATGAAAATAACATGCTGAACTATATACTGAAGTAACCGCCGAAATCCTGGTCAATGCACTAAGAGTCTGACTGTGGGAGCTACTATTAATCGACATAAACCACATGAGCTAAATGTGGAGTCCGATGTATACGCCCCATCGAGAGGACCCAATATACTTTGTCAGGGGTATATAGGCATGACTATGGCGTGATCACTAAAACTGATGCCCAACAGAGGGGACTTCTAAACCTACATTGGCACGTAGTTTTATGACTTTGAGGGTACGCTGAGCCCTAGTCCAACTCGGTGATAAGTCTACTCCCAACTGGATATTCATGAAGCTAAAATGCACTAAATACTGAATAGCTCAAAACACTGGCATGCTAACTAAAAATGTGGTATTCGAAATCTGAAGCATGATTTTCTGTCTGATTGGCCTAGCAAGTATAATTCATGACATAGGATAAATTTACACAAGCTAGTGTTCTGAGCTCTATGCATGGAATTATACTAAATTATCAAGAAAAAAGTTATTTAGATCAAAGGAAACACAATCATGATAAATCTTGAAAAATCTAGAAACCCTAGGTTTGAACAGTTTATGAGATTCTAGGGACTAAGTGGGTGAAAGAATCCCACTAGTCAAATCCCACATACCAAGTAACGAAAACTATGGAGAAATTCTTTGGATTTCGGGGATTAACTTGAAGAAGACCTATGCTTGTTCTTGGGAAAACTATCACCTCTTTTCTGATCTTTTCGTTCTAGGTTAGATGATTTTAGAAGAATGAGAGTTCTGGGCAGTTTCTGACTAGATTATTAGGCTTATACTGAGTAAAACAACGTAGTTTAAGCATTAAATGTCGTAGTTTAAGTACCAAATGCATAGGGGAAAAGTCTAATGAGACCCTGACTTAAAAGCTGATGAAGTGAGTTTAAGACAGGCTTCTCAGGCCATCTAAGGCATGATGGCTCGTCTAGCAGCTCGTGAAGATCCCCTGGCCGACAGGGCTTCACTAAAATGGGAATAACTTTTTACTCCAAGCTTGGAATTAGGCAAACTTAGTGAAGTTGCAAAGAAGATTCAGAGATCTTTAATTTGATAGGTCATGCGCCACCTAATTCATATTCTGATGAAAAATATGATCGTTTGAAGTTGACCTTAAACTCTAAGTCTTACAAGTCCCCTTCACAGATATCGTCACGGTACGTGTGGAGCTTCATGGTCCGTTTAGACATCTGTGGTGCTTAACTAGTGAGTTTGCGAGTGAAACCTCACTTAAAATCTGACGAAGTGCCTTCAAGACAAGCTTCACCGGCCGTCTAAAGCTCCACGATCCGTTAAGTGGGTCGTGAAGATGATCTGCTGATAGGGCTTTACTAAAATGAGCATAACTTTTTATTCTAGGCTCAAAATTAGGCAAACTTGGTGGTGTTGGAAAGAGGACTCAAAGACCTTTAATTAGATAGGTGATGGGCCACCTAAATCATTTTGTGCTGAAAGATATGATCATTTGAAGTTGACCCAGACCTCAAAGTCTGTCAAGCCTCTTTCACAAGCCACTTCACGGCTCGTGTGAAGCTCCACGGACCGTATAGTGGTCCACTGTCCTTCACAGTAGCCATGGTGGTTCTGTGTCTCCTTCACAAACCACTTACCAACTCATGTGGAGCTTCACGAACTGTCTAGTGGTCCATGGTCTTTCACTTTTTTCTGGGTGCACAACCACAAGCAAGGTGAAGGGTCGTGGTTGTCTTCACGGCCCGTGGACCCCTTCATGGTTTTCCCTTCTCTCTTGTTCAATCTGAGTTCTGATTTTTGAGGTGTGACAATATATCTCCCTTAGATCATTCGTCCTTGAATGAAGTCTAAACAAGTTGAGTTTGGAGGAAAGAGCTAAAATCCCTACAAACTGAATACTAGAAACTGATATCTAACTTAACTGAGTTCCATTAACATGCAAATATGCTGAAATGCAATGATAAATGAGGGAACATAATACTAATACTGAATTACACAATAGTAAATTGAGAGACTAGAAATGAACTATTACGTCAAGCTGAAATTGAGTCAAAAGGAAAGAGGTGAGGATACTTGGCCATCATGGCTGCTTCTGCTTCCCAAGTAGCTCCTTCCACAGACTCACTCCTCCACAAAACCTTTACTGAAGCGACTTCTTTATTTCTCAACCTATGAACTTGACGGTCAAGAATTTCAATTGGAACCTCTTCATAGGTGAGGCTATCTTTTACAACCACACTCTCTCAAGGTACTATCCATGTTAGATCACCCACACACTTCTTCAACAAGGAAATGTGAAAGACTGGGTGAATCGCTACTAGTATAACTCATAAGCTACATTACCATCCATTTCCAAGATTCTGTAAGGACCTACATACCTGAGACTAAGCTTCCCTTTCTTGCCAAATCTCATCACCCCTTTCATGGGTGACACTTTTAGGAAAACCCAATCATTAATTTCAAACTCTAAGTCCCTTCTTCTAACATCTGCATAGGACTTCTGATGACTCTGAGCTGTCTTTAGTCTATCTTTGATGAGTTGAACTTTCTCCATAGCTTTATGAACCGAATCTATCCCAATCAAGTCTGCTTCAGCAACTTCGAACCAGCTCATTGGAGACCTGCATCTATGCCTATATAGTGCCTCATACGGGGCCATCTGAATAGTGGAATGGAAGCTATTATTATAGGTGAACTCTATGAAAGGTAGGTGATCATCCCAACTACCCTTGAAATTGATCACACAAGCTCTCAACATGTCTTCTAAGGTCTGAATGATACGCTCTGCGTGACCATCCATCTGTGGATGAATTCCTGTACTGAGATTCACCTTAGTACCAGGACCTTTCTGAAATGATCTCTAGAAATAAGAGTTAACTGAGATTCACCTTAGTATCAAGACCCTTATGAGTCAGCTATTTCACCTGGCTTATCAGATGTTCACCTTTTATTTCATATTTAGATCCCAATGAAGTATCGTTAGGATAGTTCTCATGTGATCTAGTGGGATTCAGTGTTCCATGATCATTATGTGACTTTTGAGGAGTAGTCGGTAATTATCTTGAATTGGAAAATTTGAAAGTTGAGGTTGAAAGAAATTGCTTCAGTAAAGGTTCAATGGATGCATTGTCTGGTTTCAGAGGTAGAAGATTGAGTAGGACATGCGGATCAAGTATCCCCATCTTTTTGAGCGTTCAAGTACTTTTATTCTTTCACCATTCGAGGATGAATGTGTTTTAGTGGTAGATAATGTAGCTACTCGTTAGGTCATGTTGAGCACTAGACCTATTTTGAATCTTTCCGTAAAATTTTAAATGAAGATTTGTGAGCTATTTGGTAACTAAAGTTATTTAATTGACGGGTATTTGTTAATTAATTATTTTCTTATTAGTTGATAGTTAATGATTTGTGAGTTAATTATTATAAGTGCTTACATGCAATTGAGATTATCGCCTACTCTGCAGCGTGGGGAGGATAATTTTAGGGCCATTACTGTGATGCTATTCTTGCAGAGAATTCAGAAATAGTCTGTGGGAATTTCCCGTTGTGGATTCACCTGACTGATACAGGCCTACGGCCAGACCATACAGGAGCCATTGGGTGTACCTTTATAGACCTCATTACCTACACTATGAGACATTACACACGGTCATAACAATGGCTATAGAAGCCATACAGGGTTCATTGATCACCGACAGCAGGCCATCTTGTGATTCCCTAACAGTTATTTTTACAAAGAGCAAATAAGTTATTTAACAAAGTAAAGATATCACTTAGGCAAATTATAGGAATTATATATATGTAAATGAATAAAATATGAAATGTTGGGTAAAGACCCTTGATATTGGTCACAAATTCCAGATTTGGATTATGACTCTTGCATACATATGCTCAGATTTTCCAATCTTGATATTTGATTCATTTTAGCATTCTTACATGTCTATTTGTTATTAAGTTTGCGTCATATCAGTACATGTTTTATATGTACTGATGTCCCTATTTTTGTGGTGCTGCATTTCTATCAATACAGGCTCAAGTACTCAGGACAACAAACATTTCCAGACCAAAGACTTCCATTTTAGTAGTTGGTAAGCTTCACCTAAACCTGAAGCTATCAGATATTTAGAGCCTATATTTTGCTATATATGTACATATGTTAGAATGGGTATGTCATAGAATGGGTATGTCGGGGACCTGTCCCGACTAGTTAACAGATTCTCAGATGCATACTCTTTAGAGGCTTCTTAGACTTGGTTTTTTTTTCCTACTGTAAAGTAGCCTAGTGGGACCTTTTGGTATCTATTTTTTGTTTGGGTCGTGGCATATGTTTTTGTTCCTATGAGTCTACATCTTTGACATGAGTTTAGTATAGATAGTTAGAAGGTGCTTGCATATATCCTTGATGTCCGCCCTTTTCTAGTTGGGGTGTGAGACATGCATTCGTCCATAGTGTGGCCTTTGTAATTTTGATGATAAGTACACTTCCTGTGTGCGTCTTGCAGATTAATCCTAGAGTTGGATCCTTTGATGGGATGTAGGATACCCATAGCACAAAGGTTTGATAAATAGTAGCACATGAAATGACTTTAGGACCCAGGTCATAGTTCTGAAATTAAACCTTATGGGTGATCTTCTCTTTCCCTTGTTTGAATCGTTATAGCAAAAGGGTTGCATCACTAGTTCCCTCTTTGAATTTATTCTTAGCAACTTTAGTCTCATTTTTTTCGGCAACAATAATGTCTATCCCCTCTATAGTGGAGGAGTATCCTTTGAGTAGTTTCCTAATATCAAAGGCCTTATCATTCCTTTTACTTAAGGTTATGGCTATCAACTCGTCAACCTCCACCAACTTTCCCTTTGTGATCTCAATCTTAGCATCCATTTCAGCCCTTTAGCTAGAACGATCGCACCGGTTAGATCCACTTCTTGAGTCCTTCTCTCGACTTCAAGGATCTCTTGATTAACTTGGTACAATCTCATCATCAGTGCCTCTTTGGTATCCTTAACCTCAATGTACTGGTTTCTTTCTATCTTGACAGCAAGTTCAATCTTTCGTGATATGAGACAGAAAGGATTTAGGAATCGGTAATAGAATTTTGATTTGATTGAGAAATTCAAGACTTGAAGAGTATTTTGGAAGAACTTTGGTAGTGACTTGGTTTTTTGTGTTTATGGGGATCTTTAGAAAAAATTGAAAAGAGGTGGACTAGAATGTCCTCATTCAAAGCAACATATTCACATAAGTAGTTATAATACATAGTATACAAACAATTATTGTGTGTCCTAAATCACTATGTGGCCCTTTGGTGGCAAGGGTAGACCTATCGAATTGAAGGATGTGTATGTCTTTTAAGCCAATCTATTATCTCCAAATTATTTTCATTGATAAAAACCAAAAGTGTTTGACAAAACATCATAATGAGGATACAAGTTTAGAAACATAAATAATAAAACAAAGAACAATTGAAAGAAATCCCACGCAGGGGATGATGAAAAACTTCCAATCGTCGCTGGTCCTTAACCAGTTCTTGTTCTTTCAGCAACATCAACTTCTTGCCAAATAAAGTATATGTTATGTCCACAAATGATCTCCTACTAGTTGAGCCTTTTCTTCATACTCGGCCCTCTATGCGGTCAAGATATGTAGCTTCATGCAGTCATCTAACTCGGTCATACATTGCCTCGCCTTTCCTTATTCTTTACTTAGTTGGTATATGACCTTTGAATCCTCTAAGTGTCGGTGTTGATCCCAAAATCTTGTGCTCTTATACCAAGTTTGTTACGACCCAGGAGTACCCCTAGACGTAACACGATGTACAAGACTCCAAAAAGCCTCATACAAGCCCTTAGCATATCATGAACATAAGATAATAGAAAAGTACGAAAAAATTTAAAACTTTTACAATCGAAGTCATTTTCATAAAAGCAAGCAGAAGTCTTTCTATACTTTGTCTCAAACCATCTAATACAACTTTAGAATAAAACTCTTGGTACATAGCCCAAACAATAGTCTCAACATGAAAATAAAAGACATAAATGAACTAATGGGTTTTGTCCTTGAAGCTATGAGGACTCACCAATTCTTCAACTCCTTTGCTCCTTAGAAACCCATCTCCAAAATAGCACATAAGTGTCCGAACCCTACATTTGATTAGAATGTAGGCAAAGTATGCGTTAGTACAAAATGTACTAAATATGTTAGCTACCATAATCATAAGAGCATAAGACAAGGGTTAGTCAATATAAGACATAATCCAAAATCATATGCAATACTTCATGAAACATAAACTATAAGCATACGAGACAATATCATCATAATAAGAAAAGTCTCCAACATAAGCATTATATAAGCATTTATTCAACTCTTTAGTTATCAATACCATAATAGAACTATTCTCAAGTAACCTAAAAGTATACATGTGCAGTGCATGAATAGCATCCCATAATACCACCCAAGGTAAGCATCCCTTTTTGGTCATCTTAATCATAGTCTATATACATGGTCAAGTCTTAAGATTTTCTACCATAAGGGTACCATACTCCTAAGTAACCTCAAAGCACACTTGTGCAATGTATGAAAGGCATCCCATACTACCCTTCACACTAAGCATAACCTTGAAGTCATCTTAGTCATACTCACCCTCCTCTGGTCTCACTATTAGCTTAACCCTCATAACTAAGGGAATCTCTCACCTTTAGTCAATTATAGCAAGGAAGGCAACCATAGCACAATCCTATCTCAAGATACATCATACAAGAGAACACTTTCTTTGAATAACCCTAAGTCATACTTGTGCAATGCATGAATAGCATCCCATAATACTATTCATGCTAAGTACCACCTTTAGGTCCTCATACTAATACTTCTTGGTTTGGAACCTAGTTCCTCTCTTTAACTTTAGAACACTATGAGGTAATCTCTTAAGCACATCTTAGTTCTTTATTAGCTTGAACCCTATGAGATACTACTTTTAGCATGTCTAGGTTCATTATTAACATGGACCCTTTGAGATACTACCTTAAGCATGTCTTAGTCCATTTATACTCATGAACACTATGAGGTACTTTATTAAGTAAGTATTAGTTCAATTATTCTTTAGAACACTATGAGATGGTTCTTCAAGCATGTCTTAGTTCATTGGATATGGATATTGCTACTATAAACCTTAACTCAACTATGTGAAGGTGCCCATCTCATGAGACGTAACTTTGGGAAAACCCACACTCTACTATGTAAGAGTTCCCCCTTTAACTTGGATAGTCCTCTTATCAACTAGGTGTGGTTCTCCTTTCAACTTGGAGCCCGGACCCTATTTTGTGTGACATTCCATCTCATTGTCAATATCCACTTGGAGCCAAGCATACACCCCAAGATTTACTATTAAGCCTTGCTTAATACTCATGTCTCATGGAAGGATGTCCTTAACAATCAATCCATGTTCAAGTGATTCTATCACTTTATAATTTCAAGCATTCATAGGGTAGGTTAGGTGAGTGTAGGCTTTTCACCACAATTCTACCTATTAGACTTCTATTCTCATTTAGAATTTATTCTCAAAGCCTTAACATCTATAGTTAATCATATTAGCTTCACTATAAAGCCCTAGTGATCAACATTCACAACTATGAGTCTTTACTCTTAATAAATCTACAACATAAAAACATCTTATGAACCTAGATTATAAGGCATTCAATCATATTATTCATTACTAGGTGATTCTAGCCACAATTTATCCTAAAGGTTCAATTTCAACTTTACAAGTCAAGATCAATCATATTCAATAAGGTCTAGTTCAAATCATGATTATATGTTCCTAACTTTGAACAATTACTACACATGACATTGATTTAAGAAGATCACCTATGAACCTTCAATTTCACCTCTAATGGCATAAACCCACAAAATATCAAATTCATCAAATAGACTAGGGTTAACCATAAAAATCACATGAATTCATCATAATGTCATAATTCAATGCTAATAAAATCATAATTAGGTATTATCCACTAGATTGAAATCATACCTAAATCCTACCCACAATGTAAGAAGAACCCTAGCTAGAATTGGGTTTTTGACTTCACAATTGGGGGAAATCTAGGGGGATCTAGGGTGGAAGAACCCATAGATGATTAAGATAACATACATTAATTCAAATCCCTAACCAAGCTTGAATCAATGGAGGAAACTCTGCCCTCCTTGTTCTTCTACTTCTTCTAGAGAGAGAATTATTTGGAGAGAATTTGGGTTCTTTGAAGAATGAGTTATTTGATTTAGTTTTGGGGGTATATTAGGATTTTATAGGTAGTCTAATAACTAAATAACCGACCTCTCTTAACCCCTAACTAATTACTAATTAATTCCCAAACCCTTAACTTTAAAACTAAGACTTGAAAACTGCCCCCATTCACGAAACCCCCACCCACGGATTGTGGGTGGGTCTACTGCCCATACTGTACACTCGTAGGTTAGGTACTGAGGTTGAAGATTTCATGTCAACACAGGCCTTGACCCACATCCCCAACCCATGGAGCGTGGGTCCATCTCGGCCAGTAGGTGGCCTCCGTAGGTGTTGCCAAATTAACAGCTTTTGGGGCTGTTTTGAGGTTCTCCTCAAGGACCCCTTGGGTGGTACTTGGGGGATCGTACCTCGACGTTTAGACCCTAAAACCTTTATTCTAAACACGGGAATCATTTTTGTGATTTTTAATCCTCATACCACACTCTAAAACTCTTACGAAAAGCTCTAGAACTCTCTAGTTCAACTTACTAGTTTTCGGGGCGTAATAGTGTGTCATTTTACTGATTTGCGTACTAATGGGTTTTTTTGTTTCTCAGGTACTATTCCTCCCTGAAGAAAGAATGCAACCCCACATTCCTCACCTACGGCTTCTCAATCGGAAGGTGATAACGCTTCAAAGTCTAGTAGTTCGGAGGTACAAATAAATACCACCATTGAGGACCACCCACCTCGAACTACTAGATCCCATACCTCGAGGGAAATTCTCCAAAACACTCCTCCTAGTCTGATGAGGGAGGTAGTAGTTATGATAGCAGTGAGGAATTTGGTATTCAGTTTGATAATAAGTTGGGTAGCCAATCTGAAAAATGGTTCGGGAGGAAGTGCAGAGTCCACTAGTAAGTCTCAGGAAGATGCAACTATGACTCCACCCGTAGTGGGACCAGAAGTTGCAACTAGAGAACAGGCTGAGGTAGGTGCCGAAGAATAAGATGATGATGTGACTCCAGATGACACAATGGTTCAATATGTTCACCTCCATGAATTCGACCCAGTGGTGAGACAACAACTGATTGACTGTTTCAGATCTATGTCGATGGTGAACAGATCTGAAGAGTTCTTCAAGAATGGAATCGTGAATAAGTCGGGGGGCTTTAAGAATAAACCACTCATGCCTGAGACTAGATTAGTGATGGTAGATATCCAGGCATTCCCAGATATTTACAGTCTATTCCAGCTTCACCAGTTTGAATGGATGAACAATGATCCTGGGGAATTCACCGGCCACCTATCTTGATAGTTCTACGCCATTTATGTAGCCACTCTAATGAACCTTACTACGGAGACTGAAACAACTAAGAGAGCACAGAAGACAGTTGCAACCACTTTGGGTCCTTTGGATACAATTATTGTAAGGGGCCAAATCGTGAACATCTTTGAAGAGATAATCAATAGGATGTTATGTGGCCCAGAGTACACAACACCAACATCTGTGGGATTATTTGAGGGTAAACACCATGCTGTTACTAGTGAAGCAGAGATAGATGATCCTAGTTCGCGAGAGCGCATCATGTGTTGGATTTCTGATTATATTGCCACAGAAGGACAAATGGCAACATAGGTGTCTGATGCACATGTGTAGATTACAAAGGTGTCTCTCAATTTTGTAGCCAAAGATTGGTGGTCCATAGTTCGATCACAATTGCGACCCACAACAAATGATAATACACTTTCCCCATCGCTGGCATCATTGGTTGCTTTCCTCATGGCCGGTTACCTTGTAAATGCGGGTTGGATCATATCTACGGAGATGCGAGACAAAGCATTGAATGAGCGAGCAGGTTTGCCATTTCCCTTTCTGATAGGGAAACTTTGTTTGTAGGCTAATGTTCCACCAAATAAATTGGTGGACAAACCAATTGAGGCATCAAGGATAACTGTTGCTTCCAAAATCAAGGATGTCGCCAATCCTTAGTTTGAGAGAAAATCAGGAGTGGTGGGACCACTAGCGGTTGTACCACATACACCAGTAGTCATCCCACAGGCTGAAGGCCAATCTGAGCCAGGTGAATCATCACAACCAGCTTCTGGGGAACCATCACTGCCACCAGCTTCAACCTCACAAGTTTTAGGTACTTTTTTCATTATTCCTACTTCTTTCTTTGAGAAGTTGGTTGCAGATCAGTGACAAACCAGGACTTTAGTCGACCAAATTGTACACCAGATGCCCCAGCTCATAGAGCGCGATGTGTTAGCTGCAGAGAGAGAGTAGAACATAAGATGCCAAAAGAGCTAGTTGTCTTAAAGAACATGATGGATGGTTTGGAGGCCTATGTCCAAGTTCAGTTGTAGGCTGCATGTTCAGTAAGTACTGGCGAGTTCAAGACGCAGTTGGCCGAGATGCGAGATGTTTTTGTGTTGAGCTATGCAATAGCTAGTATGTTTGAAATGATAGCCTTAATCTAAAATTTGGCTGTTAGGCTCTTTAGATGACATCTTAGGTACTCATGCATTGAACATTCCTAATTTGAAAATAAAATGGTGAACCAAGAAACTGGAGAATGTAGTCCTATGTCATGTGTGTGTGTGAGGTTTGCTCAAAGCCTAACGCTAGGAGAAGAAACTAGAACTTGCCCGAGTAGTCTGTCATAAATTTGAGAATAACTGGATAAGAAAGGAAAAGTGAAAAAGAAGGTTCAAGCGGTTAGCTGAAAGCACAAAATGTGCAATAAAAAAATTAAGAAAAGAAAAAAGAAGAACAAAATAAAAAGAAAATAATGGCTTTTGGGATGTACTGGAATGAAGAAAAAGAGGGAATCGCTCAGAAAAAGTTTTGTGCAAACGAAACTTTGGAGAACCAAGGTACTAGTCACTTACAAACCCAAAAATCCATTCCATAGCCTGAGCCTATGTTATAGCTGATAAGGTCCTATGGTGATACTATTTCGGTTGTTCGAAAGATAGAGCTTAGAAAGCAAGGGCAAGCCTGTGGTCTTTTGTTGTAAGTGTTAGAAGTTCTTTGAGAGTGTGAGCGTAGAAATTAGTCCCAGTTATCATGAGTGAGGGACTTCTTTGGTGTGAGGACACAATGATTGCATTTCATAGTAGATTTTGTTAGCTAATAGTATACAGGCATAAGCATGTTCGACTGTGAGTAATGGGATGTCATATATTGATCCTTGCATGTTAGATTGATGGTTTTGGATACAATTTGTGATAGAGATGGGTGCTGCACAGTTTCAAAAAAAGATTTTGAATGTTTGACTGCTGAATGTATTATGTTTCTTATCACTTGAGGACAAGTAATGGTTCTAAGTTGAGGGTGTTGATGTGCCGTGAAATCTTGGCACATTTGATGCTTGAAAACTAAGGATTAGTACTAGAATCGGGTATAGTTATGTGGCTATGATGTGTTTGGTAGTGTTTGTACAGGTGAAACAGGTGGACGTGTAAGAAGATAGAAAATAAGAAAATTCAGTGAAAGTGAATTGAAGAAAGTAAAGACCACGGACGGCCTCACGGACCGTGGTCTTCACCACTTATTGTTGATATACGCTATCAACCACACCTCATCCAATTCTAGGTGTTCAACGATCGTAAATCAGTATAAAACCCAACTAAATGAGTTTGGGTCGAATCCCACGGAAGCGATACGTGTTTGAGAGTCAATTTGGAAGTATGAACATGGTCAAATCAGTCATAGGAATAAAAATTATCGAATAAAAACATAATTCAAATCACGGGGTGACACGAATGTCAAATAAAAGGGGGTTTTGGTTTTGATTATCAACTACAAACAGTGGTGAACTACACGAAATAACAATAATGAGATGGGTTCTTGGGATATGATTCGATTATAGGATAATATGAAATGGGTAATTGGAACTATTAGAAAATAGCTAAATATCAGTAAGTAAGCTACGCTATAGAGGAGGTAAACTTTCTCTCGAACAATTTACCCCGAATCAAGTTGATTTCTCTCGAACATTAACAAGCACGTAAAATAAGAACAGCCCACACCTTAGTCCATTTAGTCTCTTGAGCTGAATGTGTGGGATTGGGTTTAGGATTCACTCTCTCGAGCTGAACCCATGTCAACCCAATACCCACTGACCATCAATCAATAATCTTAGCTTTAAAACCTCTCTCTCAGGAAAGCCAAAAACACAAGGGTAGAACTGCATTTGCAACTACAATTGTTAAATTAAACCACAATTAATGATTGAACTCACTTCTAAATAGCATTTAAACTAAAAATTAGCAATACCCATAAACTAAATCAGCCCGTAATCACATAATCACACCCCAAGAATTGAGGTTTTAGCTAGACATTATAAAAAGATAAGAATCGTTACCAAATTGAGTTCCCATCAACTGGGTAAGATTGATTTCGTCTTTACATTGTTCCAATTCGAAGAATCTCAAAGATCCACCTCCAATTTCTCAAAAGTGAAAAACTTCAATTTTTCAAAGTTAAAGGAAAAACTAGAGAAAACTTTGTTCTAAAGAGTAATTACTTCAAAAGATAAAAATTTGATACTAAACTAAATGTTCAAAAATGTATTTATAGTCGCCAAACATGTGTTGCGAAGATTCACTCGGCGAAGTAAGTTTGGCTCGCCGAACCACTCGGCAATCCTCCCTTTGGTCATTTCCATCGCCTTTTTGCCTTGGCCTTCAGCATCCTCAAGGTCTGTAAGTTTGGGTGATCCAATACTGCATCGGGGAACCACTCGTCGATCCGCCGATTGCTCCTTTCTCTCGCCAACTTGGTTCTTTCCTTTAGGGCTTGGTACACTGGAAATTTAGGTAGTCAATGAAATGACCCAAAAAGTTCTTAAAAATGTGTTTCGGAAGTTACCGGAAACTTGTTTAGCTATATCTAAAAAAATCCATTTCGTTTTTCGAAAATCCGATTTCATATTCTTGTTTAGGGGGTCAAATTGAGTGGGAGATGGGTCTAACCCAAATTTTAAAGCAACCGTATCAAAATCCGAAATTTCCAAGTGAAGCCTTTTTCGAGGGTCTACTTTGGAGGGTCATATCTCCTAGCACACAAATAATTGGGTGGCCCATAACATATACATGGAAAGCCCTTTGAGTTAGCTACCTAACGCACTTCGTTTCACCTCATTCGGAGTTCGGACGAAGAAGTTATGCCCATATGCCCATTTTCGTAAAATCTGTCCGGCAGAAAATACAAATTTCCAGTGACCGAATTTACTGTTCACCCGCCTCATTTTTTTTTCTAAGTGTTGGACCATTTTTCCAAAGGGCATATGTTATTTCCTATATACCATTAGTTCAATTCCCATCTCTAAAACATTTCCCAAAACAC
>JAJOOR010022741.1:0-17858 GCA_036250505.1 Solanum acaule | reverse complement strand
TTAGCAAAGTTGACTTTTGAACTATCCTGAGGTTGAAGCTCTGAAATCACAATATTGGGCCCTTGAACAGAACTTTCCCTTACAAATTGTTCTCCGTCTTCAATATCCATGTATTCTTCTGCAGGAAGTTCAAGATCCAACATTCTCTTCCTGGATGCACTGCTCTTCGAAGAAGATATTTTCCTTTCTTTTGTAACATTTTGTTCAGCCAATAAGTCAGCACCTGATGGCACTCTCTGACCAACAATAGAATTTGAAGAACCTTGAAAAGTTTCTCCACATAGTGTAGATGGCTCAATGCTTGTGAGGTCTAAAACCATCTGGCAGTGGGATTTCTGAGAAATTTCAGACCTTAATTGTGACACAAAAGACTTCGACTCTAATGCTTGCAAGTGTAAATGATCCTCCACTAGTTTTCTCCTCCTAATCTCCTCCATTACCTCCCTTTGTCTTCTATGTACGCGATGTAGTTCATTGACCTGAGAAAGAAAACATGTTTTAGACTTGTATATGGTTCTGATCCATTCAGAGAATCACCAACTGATTAAAGCATTCCAAAGACTACTATCGCCCAAGACCAACAATAATTATAAAAAGATCCACAGCATCATTGCAATCATTTGCAATATCTGTCCCACCCCACCTTAAACAATAAAGAAGAAGAATATCAGATAGAGAAAAGGAGGATATCTAGAAGAATTTTGATTCTAGTACCACAGTTTAATTCTAGATCACCTGACACTTCAACAAATATGAGAGGACTCATAGGCATAATTATTTTACATGCAAAACAAATTGAAGGGTTCAGTCAAAAGACATATTAAATTGATTGGATGATGACATGATCTTTTTCAAAGAGTAAGATCAAAGGCTCGTGTCTATACCTGATATCTAAATATTGCTTCATGCTTGAGTATTGTCTGCTTCAATATTTCCTTTTGATGAACTAATTCCAGGTTCTGGTCCGCCATAAATGGAGGCAAGGAAACACAGAACCCTCTCGCACCGTTCCAGGCGATATCATTGTGTTGTATAGACCATGAATTCCCACCAAGGCTCCCACCATTAAGATCTTTTGGATGGTATCCTGGGAGATAGCTTGTACACTGCATTTTTTTCCCCACCCTAGGACACAATAAAAAAATCAGAGTTTAGAATGATATATATGCATATGAAACGAGATAGTTAATACCACAACACTAATAATAAACCATTATGTTACAACAGAGAAAGGAATATAGAAAACGAAACTGAAAAGTATGTCACAAAAGGAGAGAGAACTATCCCATGTTGCTCAATTTTCTGTTATTTCCTCTTAAATTCAAACAGAACTTATTGTACTTCGATATATCGAGAGGGAGATTTATATTGAAAAGAATAACAGTGATGCATTATTCTCTATGAATATGTCATGCACTCTCTAATCAAACTAAACTCAATTCTCCGTATCATGTTAAATCTATTTCACACTGTCAAGTTCAAGGTCCGAATGACAAACGAGTTATGAACATTATAAAATTTTGGAATCAAGCATGAAATAGAGATTCTGATAAAGAGGCAGCAACACAACTACAGAATCAAATATAACTACAGTTATGCTCTGGTGGAATCATTTGTCTAAAGTTGAATCCAGACTTGAAAATCACCCATGCAATTTGAATGAAGGAAGCTGAAAATAAATCCCAACATCCACAAAAACACACAATTAAAACAAGAAACACTTAAGAACATACCAAAAAGGAGACAAAAAGAAAGAAGAAAGAAGCCCATTTTCCTTTTGACTTCGAAAACATTGGGGTGGAAAAAAACAGAAAATGTCAGTACTGCAAAATCCAACCCAAAATTTGGACAAAGTCATGAGGAAGAAAGGGTCAACAATCATAGATCCAACCGATATAATCATCAGTTGGATTATACTGATGCATAAACTCAGAATGGGCTAAGAAAAAGAGAGATGAAAGAAGAACAAAAAGACCCCAACATTCAAATCCGCAAATATGCACAAACAAAAATGCAATCATCAGTTGGATTATACTGATGCATAAACTCAGAAGGGCGAAGAAGAAGAGATGAAAGAAGAACAAAAACACCCCAACATTCAACTCCACAAATATGCACAAACAAAGATGCATCTATGAACATCCAAACTACCCAGATGAAGAAAATCACAACAAACTAAACAACCAAAAGAACAAAAACACCGAATCCACTAATTGAATGAATTTGTAGTAATTACCAGATACGAATTCTTCGAAATGGGTTCACCTCACAGAAAACAAAAAACCCAGTAACAGATCAGTAATCCAAGACAACCTCCAGCTCATAAGCTAAAACAAATCCAACAAAAAAAAACCCATTATAACCCATTATAGACAAAGGTGTAGACAAGCTGAAATATCATAGACAGCTTGGAGGAAAAGCCAAGAAAGAAATGCTACAGAAAAAGTCCATCGTCAATCAAGAAAAAACACGGAAAAAATGGCATTTTCAGGATCTGCTGGGACCAGGTAAAGTCCCTTTTACGAAAGAAGATGCGGCCCCTGGGGTCTGGGTAAAAGAGAGAAGAAAATGAAGAAACTTACATTGGAAGAGAGACATATATGGTCATTTGTCAACACTCAAAACACTATCTTCTTTTGATTTAACATCTTTTTCTTGGAGTTTTCTTGATGATGAAGTGTAAGATTTATGGATTTTTTTTCTTTAGATTCGTTCCACTATTCTTGTCCTTTTGTTTAATGGATCTACACCAATAGTACTATTTCAAACTAATTTTATACTAATTCTTTTTGGGTGACGTAAAGCTTCTTCCAAGTTGCATTTTTTATGAAGATATTTCTTTTGAGATTATTTTTTTTTACTTGGTATAGTATTCTAGTTGGGATTTAATTGATTTTATCTAAATTACCTTTTAAATAATATAATTGATTTTTTTACTTGAATTAAATTGATCAAATAGTAAAAATATAAAAAGATGTATTTTAATAATTTAATGATAAAACAATTAATTTGACGGCGCGGATGAAAAAAAATTGGAATATAGATTTAGTGGCGCATAAAATGATTGATCTGACGACGCGGATAAAGAAAATTTTAGAATATAAATTTGGCGGTGCCGACAGAGAAAATTTGGGATGTAGATTTGGCGGCGAATAATACGATCAATCTGGTGGCACCGACAAAGAGAATTTGTGATGTAGATTTAGCGATGTTGACAAAGAGAATTTAGAATACAAATTTAGCGGCGTCAATGCAAAATGGGATTAATTTGAGTTTTGATATATAGATTTGACGCGTCGAAAAAAAACTTTGGGATTTAAGATTATAAAACTAAACAATTTTGAGTACGGAAAATCTATTTTTATTATGCTTGTGAATAGGTGAGAATCTGATATCCTATCAAAAAATTATAATTGAATAATAAAGTGATTGATAGATTAAGAGAGAATGAAACTAATAAGTTCTAATATATAAATTTGGTGATACCGACAAAGGCGAAATTTGGAATACTAAGGCAATAAAACTGAACAAATTTAAGTATAGAGAAAATTATTTTTATTATGTGTGTGAATCGGTGAGAGTCTGATTTCTTATTTTAAAAAATGATAATTGAATGATAAAGTGATTGATAGATCAAGAGAGAATGAAACTAATAAGTTCTAATATATAAATTTGACGATACCGACAAAGGAAATTTGGAATACTAAGGCTATAAAACTGAACAAATTTAAGTACAGAGAAATTTATTTTTATTATGCGTGTGAATTAGTGAGAGTCTGATTTCTTATTTTAAAAAATGATAAAGTGATTGATAGATTAACAAAGAAAGAGATTAATTTGAGTTCTAATTTATAATTTGGCGACACCGATAAAGAGAATTTGAAACACTAGAGCTATAAAACCGAATAATTTTGAGTACGAAATAAATTGTTTTTGTTATGTTTGTGAATCGGTGAGAATGTGATTTTCTATTTAAAAAATGATAGCTAAATGGTAAAGTGATCGATAGATTAATACAAAGTTTAATTAATCTAAAATCTGATATATTGATTTGATGGTGCCAACAAAGAGAATTTGAAATATTAGGATTATAAAATCAAAAAAATTTAAGTACAGGAAATTATTTTAATTATGCTTATGAATCAGTGAGAATTTGATTTTCTATAGTTAAAAAAAATGATAAAGTGATTGAAAGATTAACAGAGAATGAGATTAATCTGAGTCGGTGCTGACTTGGATCTCGGGTGACGGAATAAGGCGATCAGAAGCGACAAGCAATTGCGGTTGAAGCTTGGCTCTAGCCGATAGGCTAGCTATAAGCTTGGCTATAACGAAGCACTTACCAAGCACGAAGGAAAAGGCCTTTGCCACTTGAGTCATATGCGGGGAAACTCGCACGTGCGGTTCTTAGGGGGGAGAGCTAGTAGGAGTCATCCCATCCCAATAGTGTATATTTGGAACTCAATATGAAATCTTATAATTCTGATATATAGATTTGTTATCGTCAACAAAGAGAATTTGAAATACTAGGAATGTAAGACTGAACAACTTTTTATCTGTGAATTAAATTGATCAAATAGTGAAAATATAAAGAAATATATTTTTAATAATTGAATGATAACACTATTTATTTGATGGCGCTGACAAAGAGAATGATAAAATGATTAATTTGGCTGCACCGATAAAGAGAATTTGAAACATAGACTTGGCGACGCCAACAAAGAGAATTTGGAATATAGATTGACGACACCGATAAAGAGAATTTGAAATATAGATTTGGCGGCATTGATAAAAATGAGATTAATCTGTGTTCAAATATATAAATTCGACGGCACCGACAAAGATAATTTGAAATATGAAGGATATAAGACTAAAGAATTTTGAGAACGGAGAAAGTTATTTTTATTAAGCTTGTGAATCAATGAGAAAATGCACGTGTATCCTAAGCTAAATAATATATATATACACTTTAAAAGTTCAAGAATTTGAACTAAATTTTGTAGATGTCATAAGAAAAAATTACATTTTCATTTTTTAGAACCATTTTATAATATACCTACAACAAAAAAGACGAGCACAACAGTATAACTCATGCATTAAGATGGAGTGACGGACTATCAGTGCACCTATTTTACGTCACCTTGCAGATACATTTCTATTTCTGTCTTAAGAATTCAAAATATATCAAATACTTCTAGATCGAATGAAGCAAAACTTTTTTTTTTCATGTAGACACACTTTATATACACACACTGTATTTTAAATCGTGATTTAGCGACACCAATAAAGAGAATTTGGAATATTAAAGTTATAAAACTGAATATTTTTTTATACGTGAATTAAATTGATCAAATAGTAAAATCGTAAAGAAATGTATTTTTAATAATTGAATGATAAAACTATTAATTTGGTAGCGGCGACAAAGAGAATGATAAAATGATTAATCTGGCGACACCGACAAAGAGAATTTGAAATATAGACTTGGCGGTGCCGACAAAGAGAATTTGAAATATAGATTTGGCGGCACCGATAAAGAGAATTTGGAATGTAGATTTGACGGCACCGATAAAGAGGGTTTGGAATGTAGATTTGACGATGTTGACACATAATGAGATTGATATGAGTTCAGATATATAGATTTGGTGACGCCGACAAAGAGAATTTGGAATATTAGGGCTATAAGACTGAACAATTTTGAGAACGAAGAAAACTATTTTTATTATACTTGTGAATCCGTGAGAATCTGATTTCATATTTTAAAAAACTAGTTTACGATTACATGCATTATACGTGTATCCCAAGCTAAATAATATAAATACTTTAAAAGTTCAAGAATTTGAACTAATTTTTGTAGATGCCATAAGAAAAAAACTAAATTTTCATTTTTAAAACTATTTTATAATGCACCTACAAGGCTACAACAAAAGAGACGAGCATAACAGTACAACTCATGCATTAAGATGGAATAGCGGACTATCAGTGCACCTATTTTACGTCACCTTGCAGATGCACTTCTATTTGTGTCTTAAAAATCTATCCAATACTTCTAAATTTAATGAAGCAAAACTTTTCTATTTCATATACACACACTTTATTCTAAAATTGTAAGCTTTATATTTGTTGCAAATTTTGGTGTCATCGACAAAGAGAATTTGAAAAACTAGGGCTATAAGATTGCACAATTTTTATACGTAAATTAAATTGATCAATAAGGAAAATATAAAGAAATGTATTTTTGATAATTGAATGATAAAATTATTAATTTGGTGGAGCCGACAAAGAGAATGATACAATGATTAATTTGGCGGCGCCGACAAAGAGAATGATAAAATGATTAATCTGGCGGCGCCGACAAAGAGAATTTGAAATACGCAAGGCTATAAGACTGCACATTTTTTTATACGTGAATTAAATTGATCAAATAGTAAAAATATAAAGAAATGTATTTTAAATAATTGAATGATAAAAATTATTAATTTGGTGGCATCGACAAAGAGAACGATAAAATGATTAATCTGACGACGCCGATAAAGATAATTTGAAATATAGACTTGACGACGCCAACAAAGAGAATTTAGAATATAGACTTGGCGGCACTAAACGAAGAGAATTTAAAATATAGATTGAGCGAAACTTTATATATATATATACACATTTTATTCTAAAATTGTGATTTTTACATTTGTTGCAAAATTTATACCGAGTTTAGATGAATCTAATACTAGTGCATATATTCTCCTTTATGTGAGTATCACGTTATCGAGCTTTATTAAAACTTAAGAAAAAAAATCAGACAATAACAATGAAAGAGAAGTTTAAACTAAGAATGTAATTCATTAATTTTATTTTACCTTTATCACACCTTCAACACTTCGAAACGTCTGCTAATTTTCGGTGCAACCTTTTTTATGAAGGAGAAGTTTAAACTATGTAGTATTATTTAATATTTGTATATTTAAAGGGTGATATATTTAATATTTTTATATTTAAAGGGTGATATATTTAATATTTTTATATTTAAAGGGTGATATAATAAAATTATCCTTCAATTTATACTTTCTTAAGAAGTGTGCATAGTCAAAAGTGGACAAGTATTGTTGGACGAAAAGAGTACTTATGAATATTCATAAATGAATAAATAAAAATGTACTTAATTTGTCAATTTTTTCTTATGATTTTTTAGATCAATATAGTCAAGAGATTGTTGAAAAAAATTATTGTCAAAAGTTCCAATCCTATTAGTTTAGAAGAATTCCTAAAAGCAGTGTGCATTGAGGTTTAAAATAATTTTATTGTTTTGTGAAATTCTATTTTATAGTATACAAAAATTTAACTAAAAGGTTTAATACTTATTCCTTTCCTATTTTAGGTTAGTTATTTTTTTTTCATTCATCTAAATAAGGAAAGTTCTTTTTATGCAATAAGCATTGTTGATTCTCTTTTGACGGTCCCATCTTTTTATACCAATGTATTTATTATTGTATCATTATTAAGAAATATGGTGAGATAAATACAGTTTTTTTAATTCTTAGTTAAAATTTTTGAACTCAATTCTTTTTAAACAAATTATACGGTAATAAAAAGTGATTTTCCTTCGATATTGTATGTGGTGTAAACACAAAATAGTTGCATTAATAGATTTTAGAATACCAAATGCACAAAAGAACTAAGAGAAACTAACGGATTATCGAGTTCCCATTTAAAAAAGATCTACGTAGATAGAATTCAAATCTATTAAAACAACAATAAATAAGCCCTTAAACTACTTTGTACCGATCAAACTATTTTATAAAATAAATTAATAAAGAGATTAAAATAACTTAATAAGAATTAGATGAAGTGTGTTATGATTCGTCTTTTAATTTAATTAGTCTAAATAACTTTTAGATGAGTTAAAAATTTACTCATTTGTTAACTTAACTTATTTTGATTCGTATTGTAATTCAAGTCAAAAATTGCCCTTGGAATTTTATGTTTATAATGCTGTCATGTTGGTTGATGACACTCCGAAGAAACAAATCTTGGTTGAACTTGTATATTGTCAATCAATACAATCGGTTCATGAGACCACTTTATATGGATTGGATGTACAATTATCTACGACGAGTGGTGTTGACACCCATAGACTTGAGATAAATTCAAGATTTGAAGTTTATGAGTTTTCAATAATCTCAAATTAAAAAGAAAAAGAGAACTTCTTTATGTATGTCCAACGGGAATCAAACCCCCATACAAAAGCCCAGGAATTTCACGAAAGGTATCCAAAAAAGGTGAAAAAAGTTGTGGCTAGAGGGATTCGAACACATGAGCACTTAGGGCTTTTTTAAGGTATCTAAAATCACTGTGCTACAATATCTTATTCTATCAAGGGTGTCGAAAATATGTTATTTAATCACTTCATGTATTATTTTACTTATAAATACAATATTATTTTCCGACAGACACCCTCACTATAGGGTAGCTACGCCTCTAATTGGATCAAGTGACTGTTTTATTAACAATTATTATTTCTTATATATTTAATAGATTTTCAATATACATATAAAATTTTCAGAAATCCACAACCGATACCCTAAATCTAGACCTGCCATAAACCAAATTAGAGTAGGTGCATAGAACTATGAGGTCGTTTGGTACAAAGATTAATAACACATGGATTAGTAATACATGGATTAGTAATGCAGGGATTAGTAGTGCATGGATTAGTAATGCAGAGTTTATTTTTATCAAGTGTTTGGTTCATTATTTCTTACCTCATCTTGTGTTTGAATTAAAACTCTATAAAAAGCTTCTTTCCAATTATATCCTTGAATTATTAGGTAATTGGGTCAAGGTAGATAATTACCAGATAAAATTATTTTTTTATGGCCTTCTAACAAGCTATGAGAAGAACAATTTTGTTATCATGTTTGCTATTATTTTCACTTGAATTATTTGAGGATAAATAATTGTCATCTTAATAAATTGATCACTCACAAAATGTCATTTTTCAATTTAAAAAAGATAAACCATCTACTTTTAAAATTGAAAAGACGGTCAACAATGGTAAAATTGAATAAACCATCTACAATTACACATAAAAATTGCAAGTTGTAGTTTTAATATGTATGTATGTTTTAAAATTTTCAAAATAGAAATAATAAGAAAACCACACTAAAAAAAATATTGAAAAAATAAAAAATAAAATTATATATATATATATATATATAATACATTCGATTAAGATCACAAACGTCATGTACAAATAAACAACTTACATTTCAAATTTGTATTGATTTGTATTGGATTTATTTAGTAACAAACAACTCTCTCTAAATAATTTGTAAGCTAATTTATTTAAATAAATTTACTAATACAAATATAAATCATAAAATCAAGAAAATAAACAAAATAATTAAAATGATTTGAGGGATATTTTTGTCTTTACATAGACTTATCCCATGGTATTATATCATATGTATTACTAATACCTCCAAATGGAAGGTATTAGTAATACATCCTATAATACCATGTAGGAGGTATAACTAATCCATGGATTAGTTATACATAAGTCCATATTCCTATCAAACATAGTACTAAATAATACCTTACCTAATAAATAGACTATTTCTTCTAATGCGGCCTATCAAACGACCCCTTAAGACTTGTCGCTAGTTTAATTTAATCATATTCTAACCCAATAAATGAGCTCGAAAAGTTAGCCTAATCAGCATTAAATTGAGTTAATAATGCTATGGCAATTCTTTAAAGAATCATAAGTCAGCCTAATGAAGTAAACTATAATATCATCAAACCAAAAAGAGTAGCATAAAGAAATTTAAAATATAGGAAATGTTGGTAGTTGTATCTACTGTCAATTAAGAGATGATAAATCAGCATCCACATTATTATTATATACTCCCTCTGTCCCAATTTACCAATTTACGTGACTTACTTTCATTTTTAGTCAGTCCCAAAATGAATGACACATTTTTATATTAATTAACAATTTAGCCATAAAATGTCTATTTTACCCTTAATGAAATGATTTACAACCACACAAATTTCTATCATTCATTTTGGACCACAAGTTTTAAAAGTCTTCCTTTTTTTTTTAAAATTCCGTATCGAGTCAAACTACCTCATATAAAATGGGACATAGGGAATAGTATATATAGTTGTAATAGTTGTTACTAGCATTATTGAATAAGAATATTAAATGTAATTTAATCACAGCTTGTCATTATCACGAATTAATCAACTCAGCTGGTCAATGCTTAGCAATCCATTAATCACTAACTTAATCAAAATTAGAATTGTAACTTAAGGCAAATAAAATGCAACATTCTCCACGTAATCATTTATTTCGAAAAAAAAAAAAGATATCCTAGATTAATATAATCTTGGGATACAGCATTTTGGTATAAAATTTATATCGATTTTTGCTAATATATTTAATTAAAACACAAAAAATACACCAAAATTAATATCCTAATCTTGATAATAAAAAAATTACCTTTCAGAGTTTTTTATTTTTAAATATAATAAAAGCTAGTTCATTATCTCACGCAAATTGCTATATATATATATATATATATATATATATATATATTCATTTTTATACATATTTAAATGTCTAATTATGCATATCTAAAATTGACAGACATAAATATGATCGGAAAAATTCGGAGGTTGCCTTTTTGATATGATCACTTGTCTATGCGTCGACAGTACGATACGCATGAGGCTAATGGACCCCACCACTGGTATCCAGACTAAAATTCCCATATTCCTACTCCGTATAATACTACTAATAATTATTCATTAGAAAAAAAACACGAAGAAACTAAAATTTAAAATTTTCAATATATCATAATATTTGCAAAATTATAAATTCTTATCATCGTAAACTTGTCATAACTTTTATGAAATTATACAACTTTTTCATTAATATACAGTGACATATTTTGTATTGTCTCATAAAGTGGGCTTTAGGAAGGTAGAAACTATTCCTATTTTATTTCTATCTCAGAAGTAGGAAAACTATTTTCAATAAGTTCGCGACTTAAAGAACAAAAAGAAATCTCAAGAAGTTAAAGAAAAAAAAAGTAGGCTTGCATGAAGTGGAACAGAACTAATAATAATTAATAAGGTACGAGTGTGTATCGATCGGTTTAATTTGGACTTTGTTTATTCGACTTATTAGTTATTGGTTTATAGACATGTTAAATAATTATAAAATTAATTATCAGTATTATTAATTATCATCGGTTCAATTATTGATTTAACCATTAGAATTTCTAGTAAATATTTCTCCAATAAAACCACTTAAAAACAATACAACAAACCAAATAAACTATGCACTTAAATTGGTGGATTGCATCTTTCTAACTTCTTTCTAAAAAATATATTGACACCTTATATAATAACTAAGAATTTGAGATATTGATAAGTAAAAATATGAAACCATATCCTAAGAGGATGACTTTATATATGAAAAGACATAATTATAATTTGTTAATTTATTATCGAATTATTGATTAATCCATTAAAAAAAATCCAAATCGTTATAAAATCAATAACTCGATAGAAGAAAATCTAAAAAATTACACTAAAGAGGAAAAAAAAAGAAAAAAAAAGGTGCCAATGAGAGTTGGAAAGAAACTTTGTGGGGTAGTTTAGCTAAAAGAAGTTTTTTTTATAAAAAAAAAATAAAAATTTGGAGTCCACCATTGGGCCCAAAAAGAGAAAAGGTTGCATGGGTTGGGCTTACATAAGTTACAGACCGGACGACAGCATCTCTCTTTTTTAAAAGACTCCCGACAGAAAAGTAAGGGAAAAGCAATATAGCCTTCTTCTTTTTTTTCCGTATTCGATACTTGCATTGTACTCCGATTATTTTGGATTTGCACCGCGTAGGGCTCCATTTGGAGGGAAGGACTCTCTACCAAGAATATTTTCATACTCAAAATTCGAACCTGAAATCTTTGATTAAGGAAAGAGCAATCTTTTTTTACTTTTGGCAAAATCATTTTATCCAAATTATGTTGATTTTTTTAATTAGACACAAGATTTATTTATTTTAGGGGAAAGAGGTTATTCAATACAGAACACGATAATTTAAATCAATTAGGTACTTGTCTCTATGTTAGTAAATAAGCAGACAATTTCTCAAAGGATAAAAATTGGTCATGTCTAGATCATTAAATAGTGTTAATAAAAATATATAAACAGTGTTAAACAAATGTATACTTATTAAGAATCACCTTTTTGTTTCTTATATTAGTACTTATATATAATCAGACTAAAGTAAGGAGCACAAACAGAACTTTTAAAATTCTAACAACAATGAGACTTAAAACTTAGTAAAATGCACCTGAAATGTGATTAACACCTATAAAACTACTACTTGGAACAACATTGCATCAATATTTTGCTTAGTTTAAACATATAAGTGATTAATGCTACTGTGTAATATATGTTCAATCATCTAAGAAATTCAACAATCTATTGGCAAGCTTCACACCCTAGTGACCGGTTCACGTTCTGTTGTGTGGATTCAAAATTAGGCATGATAGAGTCCTCGAGGTTCAGTTTTTTTCAGCTCCTCAAGAACACACAGTTGTCTCCGGTGCTTTTTCCCATTGCGGTGTGATGTGAAATTATCTTCATTCATGCATGGAACTTGACATAATTCGCACAAGAATAGCTTCCCTTTCTCATCTTTGATCTTCTTTCCGTGTTCCATCTCCAGTTGTTTAGCCTTGTGCTTCTGACCTTTAAGGTGCATCTTTAATAAAGTTTCGTCCTGGCAGTAAATTTCACACAAGTCACATCTTATAACTTGCTTGTTTTTCCCGTTGACACTTGAATATCCCCGGCATTGCAGTTTTACCTTGTGCTTGTTACCTCTCAAGTGTTGCTCGTAACATAGATCTCCAGAGCAGTAAACTTCACAGTCTTTACAGTAGTGCATTACGTTTGTTGTATGCTGCTGTTGAAGTGACACAAAGCCAGAGTTACTGGACTCTGCATTTTTCTTCCTACGTGAGTTAGTATACATATTGATTAATGATGGACGTGGTGGCGATGTCATACTCTTGACGATGATACCTATCAGGATGAAAACAATTGTTACAAGAACAACAAAAATGAGCAGTGTACCCGAGAAAGCAAACATTCAACAGTAGTTGCTTTGATATTTGTAGACATTACTACTTATTACTTACTTTGTCCATCAGATTCCAAATGTTTTAACGTCTCCTGAGAAACTTCATTTTGTATACAAGTTGGTGCACCGCAATCACTTACTCTACCATCGGATTTCTTGTTCTTGGAAATCAAAGCTTTACGTCTTTTTACCTAAAACTTGGACAGTTTCTATTAGATTTTGGACATTTGACACACAGAACATCAGATATACAAAGTTAACTCACACAATTCAGTTAACGGAAGCTGAGCACTTACATTCGAATTGCTCCTTGAGATGTTACCTAGACAGAATGACGAGAGTAAAAAGTCTTAAAAGAACAGCAATAAAACTATACAGTGTGTGCAAATAAATGTAACATTCTGCAGAAATTTAGTCTGATAGTTGTACAACTTAGTTCAACTTACGCGTGAAAAAACTAGAAAGGAAAATTATGTTGTTTCTGAAGGAGGCTCGGCTCAAGTGCAACAAATCAAAGAAATGAAAAGGGAAAAGGATAGTAAAGAAAATATGACAACTAACAAGAAAAGCACATTTATAAAAAGAACATTAACAACAAAATAGGGCTATAATCAAAACACAATAAACAAACAACATATAATCACAAATATCTAAAACAAGAAACTAGTAGAAGAATAAGGCTAATACTACGACAGACACCACCAAATCTAAATCCGTCAAAAACAAGACAACACTCCATCACCTACTAACTTTCTACCCTAATCCTAATCCACAAACTAAACAGGCTCCTATCTAGAATCATATCCTCGGTAAGCTGAAATTGCATCATATCTTGTCTAATCACCGATATAATAGTGATACATGTCATGAAACAAAGTAGCAAACCTACCTCCAAGGGAAGAACGTCAATAGCATCATGATCTGGAAATAAATTAGCAATCTTCTGTTTATATTGTAACTCACGCTGAATTGCATTCTCCATTACCCTGTCTTCATTAATCATGCTTAATTAATCATTAACATTCAGATTTTAGTTTCTACAGCCATGGAATTACAATGGAAACTTGACTAGAATACTTGGAGTTAAAAAAATGGAGATTATTATTATTATTATCAAGGGTATTATTGTCAAGTAAATGATCAGGCGCTAATTGTGCACTTGGTAAAAATCAGTACGATCATTTTAGGCGCATGCCACGTCCTCACCTCACACCTTTTTGTCTTTTTCTTTTCTAATTTATTCTTTTTCCACGAAATTATGATTAGAATTTATAGAATAGTATAGTGAATTCTAATTAAATCTCTGTTTTGTGAAAATACAAAGATATTTCGACGAAACTAAATTTTATTATTTAGGGCCCGTTTAGAAAGCCCACCATGATAATTGGATTTGGTGTAATTGGTGTAATCACATAGTTTGTCCTGTTTAGTTGGACATGTAATTACCTGGTAAGCAGATAATTTAGTGTAATTGGCAGGGTATAAATACACCTCCAATTCACAGGCTGGAATTGTTGGTAAATACATGGCAAGCTGATTACTTTTTCATTTTTTCCTTTTATTTTTGTTTTATTTTTTAAAAATTTATTTTTTATTTTTATTATTTTAAATTGTTTTTCATTTTGATTATTCTAATATTTTCTATTTTTATTATTATTTATATTTCATTTCCTTCTTATTCTCAACTTTTAATTCATGTGATTTCATGCTATCAATTCGATATTTTACATTATAAGCTATTTTTTTTAAAGTTAGACCTGTTAGATTATCTTTTTGTCAAATGTTTTATAATTTTATGATATTATATTTATAAAAATGATATTTTTGTCAAACGTGCATTTCATGATGTTCATATATAGAAATTATGTACTTTTAATTTTTATGATTAATTAAGTTAAAATATACTAAATTGAAAAAGTGAAAATTTCATATATGACATATATTATATTAATATTTTCAAGTTATAGCAGTAGATTTAAACTTTCAAGTTGTAACATTAAAAATTTTAAGTTCTAACAATTTATTTAAAAAAAAAAGTTGTTTTTAATAATTGAAAACATTTGTTTTTTTAAAAAAAAGGTAAAAAAAACAAAAAAGAACATTTTTGAAGGCAAAAAGGTAAAAAAACAAAAATAGGAGTGTTAATTTAATTTGAATTGAGTGTAGATAATTACTAATTAGCACGAATTAAGGAATTCAAACTTATTAAGAATATTTAGTTTCCTTAATTCACTCAAATTAGTTAAACTTAATTAAAAATTCTGATTTTATCCTTTTTTTTTTCAACGTTTCTCTCTCTTCAATTTTCTGCCAAAAATCTTCTCACTGTCGAGTAATTGAAGTTTTTTTTTTTTTTGAAAAATCTTGATTTTGTTGTGATGGACAACTACATATCAATATTAATTAAACATGGTGGAAGATGGGATCCTTCAGGTTAGTATTATTATTGTTTAGTGATCGGTCAAAATTCGTTTTTGTTAATTTTTGTTCATAATACGTTTTTGTTAATTTTGTTCATAATACATTTTGGTAAGTTTCTTTTTTTTTTTGTTTGATTAATTTGTATACTGTCAAAATCATGATTTTGTGAGAAATAGGCGCAATATATGAAAGATTTGAGTATAAATGTATAAAATATAAATATTTTTATCGTTGTAGATTAAGTAGGTATAGTAAAATTGTAATATTGATTACTGTTTTCTTTTTTCGAAAATATAAATTAAATGTAAAATGTTGAATGAATTTGGTAGTATAAATGTAATGAAATTAGTATGAAAGTGTGTTCACTAATGTGTAAAAAAGTTATTTAGATTTTTGAAGAAATGTATGAAAAGTGTTTTAATTTGGTATGAAATTTGAAATTTTATTGATTATATAAGTTTTGTTATTTGTGTATAAATTTGTGTAAGAGTAATGAACTATTTGGTATGAGAAATGTATAAAATTGGTATGAATGATGATTGTTGTATGAGATGTGTATTAAGTGAGTATGAAATGTGAAATATTATTTTTTGTATGAAATTTATTTTGTAGTGTACTGTCTGAATGATATTTGTATGAAAAAATAATGACGAGTGTGTATAATTTTGTTGTTATTATAATCAATTTATGATGGAACAGGAAAATATGCAATTCAAAAAGTGTCGGAGCATAAATTGATACAAAAAAATATTGTTTCAGTGTGTATTATCATATTATATATAGTTTTGTAAAGTTTTTTGTACTTTTGTATCCTGTAATACTAACACAATAATTTATGATGGAACAGAAAAATATGCAATTCAAAAAGTGTCGGAGCATAAATTATTGTCGTCTGGTTCAAAAAGAATTGTAGGGAGACCACAACATGAACGTTGGAAAGGATTTGCTGATGTGAAATGCAAGAGGTCTAAGGTTACGTGCAGTACATGTCGTCGGGAGGGACACAACAAGAAGACATGTTCAAATTACCTTGCTGGAAAAAAAAGACATATTTATTTTTATTTTGTTTTGGTTGTTTTAATGTGACAAACTCATGTTTTGATTTATTTTTGTCTTTTAAGTTAATGAATTATAATTTTAGAACATTTATTATGTGTACTAGTTAATCATTGTATTAAGTGTTTTTCGAATGTATAGTAAAAAACCTAGATAATGATGGTATGCAATTGATATCAACTGAAAATTCAAATCTTAGTATGAAATTGGTATACATTTGGTATCCAACTGATGTCCCAGCGATAAAATTGAAAAAAAAACTTGTAATTGAGATTTCAACTGAAATAGCCAACCTAAAACTAGTTAATGTTGCATCTAATTTGTATACAATTGGTATCGAATTGATATTCCATTGGAAAATTTTTAAAAAGGGCATGTAATTGAGATTTCAACCGAATTAGACAACCTAAAACTAGTTAATTTTATACCCAATTGATATACATTTGGTATCTAATTGATATCCAATTGGAAAAAATTGAATAAAACATGTAATTGAGATTTCAACTAAATTTGTCAACCTAAAACTAGTTAATTTGTACCCAATTGGTGTACACTTGGTATTGAACTGATATCCCATTGGAAAAATTGAATAAAACATGTAATTGAGATTTCAACTAAATTAGTCAACCTAAAACTAGTTAATTTGTACCCAATTGGTGTACATTTGGTATCGAACTAATATCCCATTTGAAAAATTGAAAAAAAACATGTAATTGAGATCTCAAATGAATTTGTCAGCCTACCAACAATATTCATGTTTCATTCCGATACCAACTTCATTTTATAAGTAGTTATAAATTAATTATTTCACATAATCTATACAAAAATTAAATCAATTTCATATCAACATTCATACACTATATATAAAATTCAGTTCAGACCAATATTATTCATGTTTCATTTCATATTCATGTACATAAATTTTAATAAACAGTATACCATATTTGAAAAAAAATTCACACCAATATTATTCAAACATCATACCAGATTTCATGTGCACTGTGGCATTTAACAAACGACACTAAAATCAACTAATTGGGCTATTGATATCAAACCAATTTCATACTAATATCAAATACTCCCTCCGTTTAAAAAAGATTGGTCTGGTTTGACTTGGCACAAAGTTTAAGAAATTAAAGAAGACTTTTGAATCTTGTGGTCCTAAATTAAAGTTATGTCAAATGTACAAAATTGCCCTTAATCTTGTGGTCTTAAACATGCCACGTGGAAA